>JACEIK010003350.1:107836-120681 GCA_018107945.1 Datura stramonium | reverse complement strand
ATGTGATTGTTGATCATTTGGTTTTTTCATCTTTTCTTCCATGGTTGTTCTATTAATTCTTGTTCTTACTGCATTAATGTTTGGCCAATGTTAATGTATACTAAAAAGTCCGGTTTCACTCGAGAGAGCACGACATTGGAAAGTTATGAATTAATAGGATATGATCTTTTCTTAGTTTGGGAAAATTGAGAATTGATTTACCTTTAGGATAGAAATATACCTGAAAGTCGTATTAGTCAATTACATAATCGGTTTTGTATGGGTAGAACATGAATTGCTTCTTATCACAGAAATGTAGGCAGAAGGTTCATGATTCTTAAGTTGGGTTAAATACGAGAGGTTTAATCCATAGGCAATAATTCTGACTAGCAACCGGAGGAAAGATTAACCACTTGTATCGATAATTTATTTCTCTACATGTTAGTTTTAGCCTCAACATGCTCACATTCATAGTTCAGACTCAAATTGTATATTCATTTTAGACTTAGTACAAATTAGGAAACAAAATATAAAAACTTTTCTTNGACAATCCGGTTCTTAAAAAGAGCCACTATATTACTTGCACGACCCGTACACTTGCGGACGCGCTCGATGTGAAAAAGATTCGTCAAATTATTGGCACTCAATGCGGGTGACGTCAGGGACCGAAAGGTAGGGGTGCTGGCTGAGCTGGGTATTGGAGCCCTCTACTGCTGGTTCAACTGCTGTTGTGGGCTGCTACTACCGCCAGATCTCTAGCGGCCATAGTCTAATTGGCTAGTCCTTGCTCGCTTATTCTTCCGCTCCATATCCTTCATCTTTTCTACCTCAATCTGCTGGGCCTGAATAATAACGCTGGATAGGTCAATATCCTTAATCAGCATCACTGTCCTGCACTCTTTGAGGACCAGGTTTGACACCCAATTAACAAATTTCAATATATGATCCCTTGGCTCGGCTACCATCTCTGGAGCATACTTAGACAATATGGTGAACTCCAGAGCATATTCTTCTACCGTTCTGTTTCCTTGTTTCAGATTCACGAACTTCGCCACTTTCGCTTCCTTTAGTTCCCGAGGAAAAAATCTGTCTAGGAAGGCTATAGTGAACTCCTCCCATTCCACTGGTCCTACTCCCGATGGCCTCCCCTCCTTCCATTGTTCGTACCAGATCTGGATACCCATTTCAGCTGGTAAGAAGCTAAGTCGACACTCTCTAAGGAACCGACACCCATGATCCGGGTGATCTACCTAATCTCCTCCACAAACTCCTATTGGTCCTCTCTCACCTTAGATCCCTGAAAATATGGAGGGTTCATCCAAGTGAAATCCTGCAGTCGAGCAGCTGCTGCAGACCCATTATTATTGACCGAGACCACCTGTTGGTTCACCTGGTTGGTAACTGTCTGAGAGAGCAACTGGATAGCCGCCCTAAACTCTGTGGTGGACACTAAGTCGTCCTGAGGGACTGCTGGAGTTGGTGGGCTAGGTCAGTGAGTGTTACTGGCCCTTCTTCCATTTCCACATCGAGGAGGCATAATTCACTAAAACGAAACAGAGCACGAGTTAGAGGACGATTCTGGAATTGAATTTCAACGCACGATAAATAGTATAAATAAAAGGGAATTTTCCTATTAACACCTCGTAGCCTCCCTGTCATAGGTGTGGCGCGATTCACACCCATGAAAATGACTCTACTTGATTCGGCTTTCAGACATCCAAGGATACTCTAAACGTAGTGCTCTGATACCAAGTTTGTCACACCCCAAGTCAACACCCTGGACGAGACATGGTACTTGGAGTCACAAGTAACCCTAAGTCAACCGCTGGTCTATCATACACTGATATTTTGAGTAACATATAAATATAATGGAAGCTTTAAAGTAAAAAAAAATAGTATTCATGAAAATAGAGACTGAATCATAAAGTATAAAACATCTGAACAAAACTATAAGTCTGAAAACCAAGTCTTTGTCTAAAAGCCACTACAACTAATGAGTTGTTGGGACAAGTCCCCAGCTAACTCCAAGTCTATAAAGAAGAAAGAGATAGAACTAAAATAAACGATCTTCATCCTCGAAGGATGAGGACACACCAATGGATACAACTGAAAACTCCTAGATACATCTGCTAACATCACTGAGACTGAGATCCTTTGATTGTATCATGAGATGATACAACATAAAAGGTATGCGTCAGTACTTTGAATATATTGAGTAAGGAACAGAAAATATAACATTGGATATAAATAACTGAACTGAAATGGCATGCAATGAGTAACTAGAATACTGAACTGAAATAACTGAAATATACAGAGATGGTCAAGATGACCCTGGCTGATGGTCAAAGACATGCCTTAAGTCTGAAATACTAAATTTGAAATGTTGTACTGAACTGATCTGACTTGAGTAATCTGAGACTGAACTGAGCTGACTAGTGGGAGAGTCTATAATCGACATATAATCACGTGAGCTAGACATGGAGTCCAAAGTATACACCCCACCGGTAGGACCCAATATACCTTGCTATGGTATAAAGGCATGAATTGGGTGGTCACAAATCTGGGGCCATGAGGCTAATAAAACTATAACCTACGGTGGCAATGTAGTTCTAAGAACTTAGGTGTGCTGGAACCCCGACCCGCTCGGTGTTAAGTCCTGTTTCCACTGGATATTTCTAACTTACTACTAAGCTGAGAGCTCGAAACTGGGACCCAAGACTAAGTTAGAATTACCTATCTGAAATCACCCTGAGATGTTATCGGACCGGATTATGTAACTGGGTTTTAAGACTGGTCAAAGCTGCTTATCTGGAAGCGTTGTAACCGTCTAAAGAACAAATTGAAATTTTTGAAGTTGGGGTCCTTGTGCTGGTCATAGACACTTATTTGAAAGTGTCATAACCGCTTAAAGAACCACTAAAACTGATACTGAGTGTAATTCTGATAACTGTGAGGCACTACTGACAACTCGAGAATTTCTGTAGTCAAACTGAACAACTCATTTCTGACTGACACATAGTATTCTATCATTTTGATTAAAACTGAACTATCATGCAGCTAACTGTGATTTCAAGTCATACTATCAGGATGGAAAGCCACAACGTCGATAGAATCAAGCAACGAGGAAAACTAACCCGACATGCATAATTCTAGATAATCTAATTCAACATTAAGGCTAAAATCATCCTTACAAGAAAGAGCATTTATACAATATCAAGATAACGGAGGATACCCAACAATCAAATTAAATAATATTCAATAAGATATAATGAAATTTGGAACATAATTCATTCCCTTTTGAAAGCTCAAAGCTAGAATTCACTTTACGGGTAGCAGCAACAATATAGACATGAACTGATGGAATTATATTTGAAATAAACATGAATAACATTCTATATGGATTCAAAGAAAACTGACCCACGTTCCCTTCACATTCGAAAGCTCAGGGCTAGAATTCTTAGAGAACTAGAAGGGATTTTGGGGACACAAGGGAAGAACTATTCCCTTGTTGAATTCCCACATACCTAGCTAAAATTTCCTGGAGAAAGAAGCTTGAATGGCTGCAATTGGTGAGGAACCCTAGACCTTGCTTGAGAGCTCTGAGAGGGAACTTACGCTAATTTCTCCTAAAATCTGAGTGGGAATGAGGGGGAAACCGTTTAGCCCCTCTAAATTTCCTTAAAATAGACCAAAAAAACTTAGTTTAGAGTCTAGGAGGTTAGAAAATTACTGAAACACCCTTAGGAAATTCACAGGAAAAACTGACTGCCAGGCCCCCTCGAGGAACTTCATGGATCTTGCCTAGTGACCACGGCTCGTGGTCACAACCATCAAGTGCACTACCAAGAACCTCCCATTGGTCACCACGAGGGACACCATGACTCGTAGTGTACCCAACGACTCGTGGTGACTCACCCATTACCAACACTGCCTAAAATTTCCTAGAGTCACCACAGGCGACACCATGACTCGTTGTGCCCCAAATGAGTCATGGTAATGACCTGTTGATTACACTGCCTGGCTTTCTCCAACTTTCAATCGAATACTGACCACGGATCACCCCAAGACTCGTGGTCACACCCGTGGTCACCTATTTTTTCCAAAATTTTCAATCAAGCCCAGACCCTTCCCCAAGAGTCACTTCACGACTCGTAGCCTACCCCACGGGTCACAAAATGACTCATTTTGTGACCTGGTGCAGAATATTTCTAATTTCTCCATTTCAACTCCCGAGTCTAATCTTAAGGTTTTTGGGGCATTACAAATTATCTCGGCCATCCATTAAAAATGATCATCTTTGTCATCCAATTTTCTTATGAAATCTCGACTTGGACGCACGAGGTTAGCCCAATAAATAGAGTTTATTTCCTAGAGGGTAATGGGATCTTGGCCCATATCAGCACGATGATAAACATGGCATCTTATCAACTCTGCCTTTATGTTTTAAGGTGTCCTGTTGTGCCCTATAAGAGGAATAAAACACCATCACCAACTCGAAAAAATAAGGATCCAAGGGCATTGTGAAAGGCTCCCAATATTGAATTTAAAATTGATCATAAATATCTGGAAAGTCCTCCTTGAAGGAGTCAACCTCAAATCAAGCTTCTGCAGTGATAGATCAGTTCTCCTTTTATTAAGCCAAAAGCAGAGTTTATCAAGCCGTGTTTCCTCATCGAATTTTGTACCTACAATTGTGGCATCAGTTATTGGTGTTTTCCCCTTGCCACATTTTCGAGAGCTGGACATGATTTTTCAAATAAATGTTAGTGCCGCAACAAAACAAAAAAGAGAAAGAAACAAATATGCTAAGCTAAGGAATAAAACTCTAAGGATGAGATGACAAACAAAGTGAAATAGTGAAAGCAAGAATCTATAGCACCGCGACTCAAGCGATGACACATAGGTGGAAACCCGTAAAATGCTACTGAGTTGCAGGTATGGGAAATTTTATGCTACACCTGCGTTTCGTCGGTCATGATCTGCGAAGCACCGATGAATTGCGGGTGCTGGGTAGTGGCCTGAAGCTTCAAGTGCAGGTGCCGTCAGTGACACGCCATATGCCAATTCTATCTCAAACCAATTAGCGAAGATTTATATCCAAAAAAAAAAACCTTATTCACACCTTCTCACATTAAGATTAACCCATTCAAGTAGCAGAATAAACCAACATGACGATTTTCCCTTAAGAATGACGTCACTAGATCTATCATTGAGCAAATCGTGCTATTTTAGCACTTAGGTTACTCAAACTTCACCTCAAATATTATATCTAATACACACTTCACCTCATACTTTCAACCAAAGTGAACACTCACAGAAACAATATAAAAATAATATTTAACCCCCAACAACCCACATGATGAGAATTATTCCACAATGAAAAAGCATAAAAATGGGGAATGCGGAGCATGAGTACTGAAACTATCAGATGAAACATGATTCACATTCTCAATAGTCAGCAAGATTAAAGCAATCTAAGAGTTCATGAACATATACCGAATTGAGAATTGAGAAAAATTGAAGAAACTACAGCTTTGCGCTTGACCAGAAATGGTGTTCCAAAGAGTGAAAGAAGAGGGATTTTAACTGAGTAGAAGTGAGAAGAAGAAAATCGGGAATGGCGGTTTATATAGGTTGAATCGAGGGAGAGTGGTTGGGTAGTAGAAAGGTGGGTGTTAATAGTGGGTTTCAATGGAGGGAAGTTGGGAAGGTGGATATTTGTGGGAAAAGTGAGTTGTTGGGAAAGAGGGAAAGTGAAAATGAAGGGTTTTTGGTGATTTAGTAGAAAGTTTGACTGGTTTTTAAAACCTGGGTCGGGTTGGTCAATGGGGCGGTCAAGATTATAAATAAAACACGTACCTCTACTTGCGCTGGACCGACAGCGGCCGGTGGTATCGGCGTTGTACCGCTTGAAGCACTGGTGGCCTCCACTTATTCCCAGTTCACTGTTTGAAAGTTTCCATTGGCCGGCGGTTTGCGGGTTGTCACCTGCATTACGCCGGTGGGTCGCAAGTCATAACTCCCTTCCTAGGTGCACTGGTGTAACCGCTGATGAGCCAGCATTTCATGGATTAACACTAGAGATTCATTGATGATCCGCTGGTTCTCTCCTCTTTTCCATCATATTTTTGACTCCACCTCCGTGAGGGCGGTGACTCACGCATGAGCATCGACGTTTGCCGGTCTGGCGTAGTGGCCCGCTATTTTCCTTCTCCTTGTTTCTCATCCAATCATCCTACAAAAACAAAATCAACAAAGCATCATGGTATCAAAACATCAAAACACTTGGGTTGCCTCCCAAGAAGCGCCTTATTTAACGTTGTGGCATGAAAAATGTGTTTTTCTATGATTCATCAAGATATGCAACTTCCACCATGTTGATTTTTGCCGATACTCCCAAATTTTTTTTTTACTCGTTGGCCGTTCACTTTGAATCGTAGCCCATCATCTCTTTCAAGCTCAATGGCTCCATTCTCAAAAACATGGGAAACCTTAAAGGGACCTTACCACTTAGATTTAATCTTTCTGGGAAACAACCTCAGCCTAGAGTTGAAAAGTAGCCCCTTATCTCTCGAAGTAAATTCTCTTTGCCAGATTTTTTGATCATGATAGTACTTCATTTAGGCTTTGTATATTGTAGTATTTTCATAAGCCCTCATCCTAAACTCGTCCGTCTCATTGAGATTTTCTACTCACCCCTGAATGACCTTCCCACAATCAAGGTTTAAACTCTTCAAGGCCCACATGGCTTTAAGCTCAAATTCCACTAGTAAATGGCAAGCTTTGGCAAAGACCAATTGAGATGGGGACATTCCGATTGGTATATTATATGCGGTCAGGTATGCCCATAGGGTGTCCTTGAGTTTCCTTGCCTAGTCTGTTCTATTGACATTGAATGGTTTAGTCAAGATCAACTTGATTTCCTAATTGGAGACTTCTGATTGATCTCTGGTTTGAGGATGATAAGAGGTAGAAACTTTGTTCTTCACACCCTACTTTGCTAGCAAGCACTAAATAATCAATTGCAAAAATGTGATCCTCCATCACTGATAATAGCTCTAGGGGTGCAAAACCGTGAGAAGATGTGCTTCTTCAAAAGGGTTGTTTCGCTCCTCCCCTCATTGTTGGGCAACGCCACAGCTACCACCCATTTAGATACATAGTCAACAACCACCAAAATGTAAGTGTTTACATAAGAGCTCATAAATGGGTCCATAAAGTTGATTCCCCATACATCAAACAATTCCATCTTTAGGATTGGTGTCAAAGGAAGCTCATTTCACCTCGAAATACTTCCCATTCGTTGACATCGATTACACTGCTTAACAAAGTCATGGGCATCCTAGTAGAGAGTAGGCCAATAAATCCACATGGTAGCACTTTTGCCGCTGTCCTAACACTCCCATAATGAACCCTGACTAGTGACGAATGACAAGCCTCGAGGATTGGAACCATTTCAACTTCTGGGACATATCTATGAATTATACCATCAGCAAAACTATGGAAGAGGTATGGGTCATCCCAATAAAACTTCTAAACATCATGAATGAATCTTTTCTTTTGGTTAAAGGTCGATCCTTCGAGAGTGATGTTTCTTAGTAGGTAATTAGCAAAATTTGTTTACCAAGGTGTTAGATCATGCGATGCAGCCAAAATATGCACGTTAGGGAAGTCATAATTAATCTCCTCATGTAAACCCGACTTACCATCTGTCTCTAGGCGATATAGATGGTCATCCACTTTCTTCTCGCATCCCTTCCGATCCTTTACTTCAAAATCAAATTCTTGGAGCAAAAGGACCCACCTAATAAGCCTAGGTTTAGCATCTTTCTTTGTTATTAAATATTTGAGTGCAGCATAGTCTATGTGCACCACAACATTGGTCCCTAGCAGGTATGCCCAAAAATTTTCAAATGCAAACACAACTGCGAGTAGCTCTTATTCTGTCACTGTGTAGTTTTCTTGTGCATTATTCAGGACTTTGCTGGCATAGTAAATAGGGTGGAAAATCTTTTCCTTTCTCTATCCAAAAACTTCCCCTAAAGCTACACCATGGGCATCAAACATCAATTCAAAGGGTTTAAACTAGTTTGGTGCGATGATGATTGGAGTAGATACACGCTTCTCTTTCAATTACATAAAAGCCCTCCTACAATCTTGATCAAAATTAAACTTTGCATCTTTTTCCAACAATCAGAATAAAGGATGTTCTATCTTGGAGAAATCTTTGATAAAAGAGCGGTAAAATCCCCAATGTCCTAGAAAACTCCTAATGCCCTTCACATGTTTTGGCAGCGGTAATTGAGCAATGTAGTTAATTTTATCTTGGTCTACCTCAATCCCTTTCTCGAAAATATTGTGTCCCAGAACAATATGTTCTTTTACCATGAACTGACACTTTTCCGAATTAAGTACCAAGTTCGTTTCCTCACATCTATTCAAACACATCTTCTAGGTGAACCAAACAGTCTTCAAATGAATTTCCCACAATCAAGAAGTCATCCATGAAGACTTCTATAGTTTCTTCTACCATGTCCGAAATAATTGAGATCATACACCTCTAGAAAGTAGCTGGAGAATTTCAAAGCCTAAAAGGCATCCTCTTAAATGCAAAAGTTCCATAAGGACATGTAAATGTGGTTTTCTCTTGATTTTCTAAAGCATTAGAAATATGACTGTAGCCTGAGTATCCATAAAAAAAAAAATTCTTTCCCAGCCAAGTGATCTAGCATTTAGTCAATGAATGGGACTGGAAATTTATCCTTTTTGGTCCATGAGTTCAACTTGTGGTAGTCCATACACACCCTCCATCTAGTAACTAGACATGTTGCAATCAACTTATTCTTCTCGTTTGGTATCACTGTATTTCCCCATTTCTTCAGCACACATTGGACTGGGCTTACCCAACTACTATCAGCTATTGGGTACACCACTCTATCAAACTATTTGATAATTTCTTTCTTGACTACCTCTTGCATCGGTGGATTCAAGCATCTCTGATACTCAAGAGAAGGGCTATAATCTTTCTAAAGGTTGATCTTGTGAGTACAAATACTCGGAGGTATGCCAATGATATAAACTATAAACCACCCTATTGCTTGGATATGCTTCCTCAAGACTTCTAGAAGTGCTTCCACTTGTTAGTTATTGAGATTAGCTAAGATAATCACCGAGAGTGTCTCATTTGACCCCAAATATACATATTGCAAATGGGCAGGTAACGGTTTGAGCTATAAGATCAGTGGTGAAACGATAGATGGTTGTGATGGTGGAGGTGTTCGATTCTTAAGGTCAAGATTAAGTTTCTTTGGTTGAAAGGAGTAGGTTCCCAACCTATTGCTAACATGACACACCTCTTCCAACCCTCCACTATTCAAGAGAATGCTTTCGAATGTTTCTTTCAACATTTCTTCTTCCACCCCCCTTCTATGGCTTCTTCCTCCGCATTGATTGGGATTGGTGGAGCATTTTCTTCCTTCCTCGCCTTTTGTGTTGTCACTTGAGTTGCTAACAAGTTCATTCTGTCTTCTAACTATCCGATGGACACTTCACGGTCCTTCACCTTTTGAGTTAGGTCCAAGAGATCACTTCACAGCTCCTGAATCCTTGAATTAGTCAAAACAACTCGCTCAAGCACAACCTCAAGCGTGATTTCATGCAGCATAAGAATGACTCTTCACTCCCCTAACTACTCGTTTCAACTGTATAAATAGAGTTCTGACCTTTATTTTCATTACAAGGATACCAATAGCCCTGGTTGGATTGTTGATACCTCATATGAAAACCCATTATACAATTTACTAACAGCTCGATTTTCTTCATCACTACAATCAACACAACGTCTTCTCTTGCCTCCCTCCTCCACATTTCATCCATCAATCGGATAGATTCAACATAAGATGCCCCTTCGGGATTTCGAATTAGCCTTTCAATGGGGCTCATTATCATACTAACAAATATTCAACAATGGGAGAACAAAACAAAAAATTCTAAATTAATTCAATTCAACAATCAACATGGTGCTATCTAACACTATTCTTCGGCAATGACACCTTTTTTGATAACGTCCAAATTCTCTCCTTGTTAAGAGAGAGTGTAAATGGTTGTTGGCAAAACAAATATACCCGAAAGGTGTCAGGGTCAAATCCCACAGGGAATAGTACTTATATGGAATGAAAGTTGTCTATCAAGTCAAACTAAGAAGAATCATTGTATTGGAAAGAAACAATTAAAAATTTGGGGGTTCAACAAATTACCATTGAAATCTATAACATTTATTGATCAATAAACAAGATAACCAACTTGAATTAACAAAATTGAGCGAGAGCTAGGGGTATGATTTTGAATGGGGCTTCAATTGAATTAGAATTGACTAGGCAATTGAATTGTTACTCAAAAATATAAATATCTATGGACGAGGTGGCACCCGATATTTTTCAACCACTAGGGTGCCTTTTTCCTTGGGTTTTCTCAAACCCCAAGGTCCTAAACAATATATCCATTAAGACTTGGGTTAGATTTGAGCTATTTCTAACCTCAAATCTCTCATGGGTGAATGATTATGGTTTTAGTTATACCCTACCCCTACACAATCAACACCCAATTACCCACCATTACTTTCTCACCCATACTGAATTTCCCTTTTTCAAGCAAATAGAGTAAGTAAACATAATCCACATTTGCAACTATGAGTAATTTAATTATAAATTGGAAAAAATAATTGATTTATATTAAATGAGTAACTTTAAGATTAATTTAGCAACACCCAATCCAATTTAACCCCAATTCATGCACACACCCCTAGAAAAGAGATTTAGCTACTCATTGATGAGAAATACGAAATTAAATCAATAATTAAAATCATGACATTCATCATCAAGAGTTAAATTCAAGCACACAATTGTCTTCAATGCGAGTTGTTTACCTTGAAGAAGAAGAAGAAAAATCTACTAGAAATTTCTCTCTCTAACTTTGTACGAATCAGGAATAGAATGATATGGAACTTTCTAAAGAATGTACAAAAATAGGTTAAAAACTATCACAACCTGAGCTAAGATCCCGGATCGAGACACAGGACCTAGAGCCACGAATATCCCCATGTCAACCCATGGCATAGTCATAGCAATTCAAGAGAATAACTAAAAGAGGAAATCAACCATATCATAAATAAAGTGGAAGTCAAAAAATAAGAGCTCATAAGGGTAAAAATAGTCAACACTCAACAAGAGGTGAATAACAACATAATATCTGAATATGCCTCTAATTTTCTGGCGAGCTGATGGGAAAGCACCCCCAACTAGCTCTCTAAGTCTAAAACTAGAAGATAACTAAAGAAACAAGAGCTAAAATACATGTCCCCGATAGATAAGGACTCACCAAAGGTAGAGACCGACTGGAATGGAATGGGAGCAACTAACTACAAGGCGAAAACTGATCGCTCGCACCTGTATCATGAGACGATACAACATAGAGTATGCGGTCAGTATTTGGAACGTACTGAGTATGCAGGTTAAGTAAAGAGGACCATAAAGATACATAAGAGTACATGAGAGTATAACATTTCTGAAATTCCTGCATTTGAAATCATAACTTAAACATGAGTGCTCACGGATTTCAAAACAGTTCATAAATGGTCATAATCGTAATCATAAAGATGCTTTATAAATCATATATTGAGCCAAAACATCATAACATGATCATGCATTAGCATAAGGAGCAATGGGATATTCTTATAACTAACATACCCCATATAAGTACACATGGAGCTCGACCTGTAAACCCCTAGTGGGGAGTGTGTTCGTACCTTGCCAAGGGAAGAACCATGAAAAAGGGAGTGATATCACTCATGAAAGGCCCATACAGGAAAAGGGGGACATTTTCAAGGAAAGCCCCATCATGGCTACGTTGACACGTAGTTCTAAGACTCGAGGTATGCTTAGACCCCAGTCTATTCAGTGTTAAATACTACTCCCAAAATATATATAGTGCTCATATAAGAGTAGGGAAAACATGCATAAGGTTCATGGCTAGTTTAAATCATGATAATCATAAACATGCTTTAAATACGTGAACTATCTATGAAATAGGACCCGTGGGTCAGCGATAATCATAATCGTGAAAATCATAAAAGAGATCATACATACTTCATAAAATCCTCATACTTAAATTCATATATTCACGAGGGATACTTTTAGGGAGTCTTATATCATAAACTATAATTCATAAATTAGGGCTTGAGAGGTTTAAAATTTATAAGACGATCAAACAAATTATAAAAAGGAAACCCTTAAAATTTCATAATCATGCTTGAATCATAAGATATCATAATTTCATAAAACACTTTAAGAGATCATAAACCCTATAATGGAAATTATATTTTCATATCAAATCAGCTCTACCCATAAAGGAATCATGAACAAATTTCAAAATCCAACACAGAGTCATAAATTTTGAACTTAGGGATTTGGGGAAATTAGGTGATCATACTTGTGATTGAAGAGGGGACATGAGCTTGAAGGAACCCTCATTGATAGAACCACATACCTAAATTGGTCAATCCCCAACTGAATTTGAAACCCCACATAATTCTAGAAGAAACTTGAGGAAGAACTCTTCGAATTTCTTGAGAGCCTTGAGAGAATTGATTCTAAAATTAAGAGTGTTAGGAGGATAATGAGTTACTTAGGGTGAATAATATCCTTAATACACTCTTTTCCATGCTTAAAATGACGTAGTTTAGAACCCTAGAACTTAGAATTTAGAGAAATATGATCTCGGGCAAAATAGCATGCCCGAGTGATGCTTTATAACTTAATTTAGTCTTGTTTAGCTAATTAATTATATACATTTTCATGTGATTTTATATA
>JACEIK010003350.1:89508-102740 GCA_018107945.1 Datura stramonium | reverse complement strand
CATTGAGCCTTAAGCCTATTCTTTGATAGCTACAACATAAGCTTAATCCTTTTTCTTTCATTAGCTTTGAATTTGATCCAAAACTCCTAAGCGCTTAAGGGAAAAATCCAAAAGAGTGAAGGAGTGAGAAGCATGAGAAAGAAGGAAAAGTAGCAAGTTGTAAAAGTTGAGAAAGGTCAAGGGTGCACTTGTTTGAAAAGGCTGGAATATTGGGGAGTAAGAGAACAAATTAATGAAAATTTACTTATAGAACTCCTTACTAATAAGCTAAGAGTGCCTAAAGAAATGGGGAAACAAAAGAGGAAAAGGAAAGCTGAAAAGACATAGAGGTGAAGTAAGAGAAGGGAAGTTCGTAATGAGGTTGCGATGTATTAAAAGTGCTTAGGGAAGATAGTCACTATTACTGGCCAGAATAGTACCTACCCGTCCCTTAGCTACATTACAACCTAAAAAGTCCTACTTGATCTTACGTTCATACACATACATTCTTAAACTAGTGAGTAAAACACTAAGGGAAAGCTTATGGGTCATTACATGATGTATGTGAATTCTTTGTGAGAGTGAGCGTAATTATATTCATGTACCCACACATGTTGTGATTTAAAAAAAATTTGCGTGTGAAAATGGGTAACTATCTTGTTGTGAGGGCACATGTTGAATGAAGGATATAATTCATGTTGATTTCTTGATCAAGCTAATTTGCGTGAGTTTGCTAAGATTTCTGAGAGTCGATTCTTGAGGTTAAGAAGTCTTAACATAGTTGTATTTCATTTCAATGATTAAATCGTGCATGCTCTATTTTTAGATTGTTATCTTAAATAATCAAGATAGCCGTAGCTTGAATTATCTTGCTAAATTAACTATGTGAGCCTCATGTGACATGAGATAAAAGGTTTGTTCGAGCACGAACAAATCTTTAAGTGTGGGGTTGTGATCTCGGGCAAAATAGCATGCCCGAGTGATGCTTTATAACTTAGTTTTGTCTTGTTTATCGAATTAATTATATGCATTCTCATGTACTCTTATAAATGTAAATATATACACTAACGAACATGATTAGTTCTTGTTTTTGTAGGTTTAAAATGAATTTGAGGGACTAATCCATGAGTTGGTGAAGAGGAGGTTGGAATCGAATTAAATCAACGTCTAAAGAAGATGCGCTTAACAGCCCACCGCACTCGGGCAACGTGCCACGGCAGAAGGCCGCGAGACCAAGGCCACCTAGCACGGTTCCCCAAGCAATGCGGATGACGTCGCCAACGCAAAGAAAGGCTGCCTAGGGACGCATTTTTGGTGAGTTTCCAAAGGTGCTTCCCTTGCCTCCGTGACATGGAGGTAGTGCCCATGATACACTCCGGTGACATGGAGCCATTCCACGACAGAATAATTTTGCACGTTTCACATTTACTATAAATAGGTCCCTAGCTCCTAAAATCATTTGCTCATGATTTTATTTTGAAAACCACCTAGGAGTGAAGGAGAAGTGGGAGAACTCACCTAGGGTTCATTAATTTAATCTTCCTACCACCTTGTAAGTATGTTACTTAACAATGTTTTCTTGTATTTTATTTAACATGAATGGCTAGAACCCTTCAGGGTTGGTAAGCCATGATTATGATTGCGTTACGAATTTGTGTTGATTTAAGTTGACGTTGTTTTGTCTGTACTTTTAATTATGGTTTTTTTAATGATTGATCACCATGAAAACACACACGTTAAACTTAGGCAAATGCTTGAGAAAGCAAACCTAAGGAAGAACATAAGAATGTAAGAAGCAAGTTCTTGTCTTTTGATAAGATTTGTGGTTAGGATAGAAATATACCTAATACCTTGCTTGGTTGATAAAATGGGATGAGCTAGAAAGACACCTAAGATGCATTTGTCACTCCACCACTAAGAATTAGTTGTGAAGCTAAGCTTGGTTAAATGGTTGGAGGTACTAAGATCCCTAATCAATGGCATAACCCCATAAACCACATCCACGTAGTTAATTGCCCACTAACTAGAATTAGCATCCTCGCTCTCAATGTAGTAGTGAGGCTAGTTTGTCATGTTTAGAGGCTCGGAAGGCCATGAACATGCAATTCTAATTATGTGAGACGACAATTAATAGTTTCATACTTAAACCATTGCGAATTGTAGTATCACATGATTATCCGGCTTTAACTCTATGTTGCTCCTTGAATGAATTCAGAATATTTAGTTGACCACAATTAGACTTAGTTAAACTATATCGAAAACTTCTATAATCAACACTTGCAGTATTTAATATCACACTTGAACTTGATAGTTAGCTAAATTGGTCCAGTCCCTGTGGGTTCGACATTCCGGTTCTTAAAAAAGGGCCACTATATTACTTGCATGACCCGTACACTTGCGGGAGCGAACACCACCAATAGACTTTCTATAGATCATAGTACATCTTGGTGGCACCTGGATTGATAGAGTACTGAGAGCTATGAGCCTCTCTCAACATATGCTCTCTAAAGTCATCAACAGCTGGTCCACATAAAATCGGCCCTGATATCATAGTACACCATCTTCCCCTTGGGAGAAAACCTCCACTTTCTGATTCAGGACTGATTCCTTCAACTTCACTAGGATAGGATCGTCATACTACCTTACTTTAACTTCCATCACCAATGAAGATTTTCACCTATTCTGAACAATAACACCACCATTCGTTAAATATACAAGGCAAACTCCCAAACGATCAAGTATAGCAAGTCTATCGAGATCCTTCACTAACACTTTTCTCCCATTCTCGACATAGGACACACTCTACAAGGACAGCCTATGAAGAGTATCTTCCACTACATTGGCCTTGCATGGAAGATAAATGACACTCATGTCATAATCATTGAGAAGCTCTAGCCATCTTTTTTGCCGCAAGTTTAGGTCCTTTTGAGTAAACACATACTGTAGGATTTTGTGGTCCGTGAATATATCTACATGCACCCCATACTAATAATGCCTCCAGATCATCAAGGAAAACACCACAGCTGCCAATTCTAGGTCATGCGTTGAGTAATACTTTTCATGAGCCTTAAGCTATCTAGAGGCATATGCAATGACTTTACCATGCTGCATCAACACATAACCAAGACAAATCCTAGAGGCATCACAATACACAACAAAACCATATGTGCCCTTCGGTAGGGTCAATACTGGGCTGAAGTGAGTTGAGTCTTTAACTCCTAAAAACTCTTCTCACAAGCCTCTGACCACTGAAATTTGACCTTCTTCTACGTCAACTTAGTCAACGGTGCTGCAATGGATGAAAATCCCTCTATAAACATCCTGTATTAGCCTATTAAACCCAAAAAGCTCCTAATATCTGTAGGACTGATAGGTCTAGGACAATTTTTCACCACTCTTTTGATAGTGCACCTTCACACCCTCACTAGATACCACATGGCCCAAGAATGCTACTGAGTTCAGCCAAAACTCACACTTACTGAATTTAGCAAACAACTAGTAATCCTTGAGAGTCTGCAACACATTCCTCAAATGAGCGACATGCTCTTCCTCGCGTCGGGAGTATATGAAGATATCATCTACGAAGACAATCACGAATATATCCAAATACTGCTTGAACACCCTATTCATTAAGTCTATAAAAGGTGCAGGAGCATTTGTTAGTCCAAAAGACATAACTACAAACTTATAGTAACTTGTCTTCAGAATGTCAATATCCCTAACTCTGAGCTGATGATAGTCGGATCTGAGGTCTATCTTTGAAAAGTACTTAGCACCTTGAAGCTGGTCAAACAGGTTATCAATCCTAGGGAGGGGATACTTGTTCTTGATTGTGACCGTGTTCAACTGCCAATAATCAATGCACATCCAGAGAGAACCATATTTCTTCCAAACAAAGAGAACTGGAGCACCCCATGGGGATTTACTAGGCCTAATGAAACCCTTATCTAAGAGATCCTTCAACTGCTCTTTCAACTCCTTTAGCTTAGCTGGAGCCATTCTATATTGAGGAATGGATATGGGCATCAAATTCCAAGGTCACATCAGGAAAAATATCAAACTTCAAGGAAATCAAGTTTCAAGAAGATGAAGACATCTTTTATATAGATCCATGTAAAATTAAATCTGCCACGTGTGGACATATGTAAATAAATAGCAGGTAGTAATTAGTTGACTCATCATATTGAGGTCTATTTAAGACCTTCACCTTGTATTAGGAGGGGAATTCGGATTGATAAAACTCAACAACTATATCTAAAGCATACTTGGACAACTGGGTAAACTTCAGGTCATACTCCTGAAAACTCATATCATTTTACTTCAAGTTGACGAACTCTGCTGCCTTTGCTTCCCTCAACTCTCGGGGGAAGAACCTGTCTAAAAAAACCGAACAAACTCATCCCATCCAACGGGGACTGCACCAACTCCCTTGCTCTTCTTCCACTACCAAAACCATATCTAAGCAACCCCCTTGAGCTGATAGGAGGCCAATTCTGCACTATCCTCTCCTAAAGCACCCATTACCTAGGTATTCTTATAAACCTCCTCAATAAATTCATATGGGTCATCATCCACTTTTGACCCATGAAACTCATGTGGATTCATCATGATGAAGTCTCGCACCCTAGCCACTGCCGCATTCCCATTTTGGTACACATGAGCCACAACCTGCTAATTCACCTGGGTGGTTAAGGTCTATGCTAACATCTAAAATGTCGTCCCGAACTCGACATGAGTAACCTGCTCTAGTAAAGGATCAGTTGGAGTTGGTGGGGCTGGCTGATGCCCATCTCCATTCCCATTTCCATTGCCATTTATACTTCCATTGACTCGGTGGAGATGCATATTTCTGAAAACTCATATAGCACGATTTAGAGGAATAGAGTACATCATCGCATGATATAGATCATGAAAGAAGGGAAATTTTACTAAAACATCTTATAGCCTCATCCCTATAAGTATGGCGTGCTTGAAAACCATGGAAAAAACTCTACTTAATGTGGCTTTCAGACACCCTAGGACGCACCTAAACCTTAGCTCTAATACTAAGTTTTTCATGACCTAAGCTGGGACCCCGGATCGAGACACAGGACCCAGAATCATGAATGGCTCCAAGTTAACCCATGGCACATACATAGCATGAATAAGAGCATAGCTAAGAGAAAATAAAGCATGAACGTAATATAAGCAGAAGTCTGCATAACATATCAATATGAATTTATACACGAGCCAATATCGCAGAACCATCTATATATAGCTGTCCGAAAAGCCTCTACACATCTGATGAGCTAATTGGACAACACCACTAACTAGCTCGCTAAGTTTGAAACTGAAATACATAAATAAAAGAGACATAATCTAAACTAACATCATCGGATCATGAGGACTCACAAAAACTGGGATAGATCTGGACTGACCGGGAGCAAAATAATGACAGGACTGAGACGGATGACACAAACCTATATCATTAGATAATATAGCCTAGAGTATGCGGTCAGTACTTTGAATATACTGAGTATGTAGAGAAAGTAAAGCGTGCTAGCAAACTCTAGTTTGAAATCGTGAATATTAAACAAGATAGAACATGAGAGTAAGGACAACATGCTAAAAAGCAATATTTATGAAGTAATCATAATTATGAGATATTCATCATAAGCTGAACATAATGAACCAAGTTTTTAAAATACAAAATAACGTAACGTACCATACTTGAAATTAGAAGTGAAAAACTCATAAACTGATCAATGGGTAAAATATGCTATAAAACATAATATCATAAGACATGAACATGAGTAACTTAAAACATGAGGAACAATGGGAGGCTTTATCACAATCGACCCCATTATGGTAGAGCTTACATGATGTCACAACTATCTCATAAGTAGGCAGAGCCGTCGCAAGCTTGCCAAGGAAAGAAATGATTAAGGTGTGATATCACTTGTGAGTCTCCGTAGGGTTTGAACATGAATATATACCTATGGTGGCACATAGTTCTGAGACTCGATATTTTCCTGAACCCCTAGCCTACTTGGTGCTACACACTACTCTAAAAAATACACACATGGCTTATAATCATTATTGTGAAAATATATTTGAACTTGCATGGGTTAGTCTAAACATGAAATCATAATCAGATTTGACATGTGTGATATATTCATGAAAATATGCCATAGAGTTGTCCATGATACTTGAACTTGAATTTCATGAGAATAATACATACTTGAATAAAACTTCATAACTTTGAAATCATGAAATCATAAGTTTAGGAATTCATAAGTATTCATGAATTAATTCATCATACTTGAAATATGGGCTCATAAACTTGAAATTCATAAATCATGCATTATAGGGCATAATCTTAATAAACATGAAATCATGAATTAGTAAGTAAATATAAAGTCAAGGCTTCATCACAACCGACAACATCAAGATAGAGCTTACATGATGTCCCAACTATCTCGCTCAAGTAGGCAAAGCCGTCCCAAGCTTTCCAATGCAAGGAATGATTAAGGTGTGATATCACTTATGATTCCCCGCAGGATTTGAACATGAATATATATCTATGGTGGAACATAGTTCTAAGACTAGAAAATTGTTTGAACCCCTATCCTACTCGGTCCTAGACACTACTTTGAAAAATATGCACATGGATCATAATTGTTATCGTGAAAATATATTTCAACTTGCATGGGCTAGCTGAAGCATGAAATCATAATCATATTTGGCATGTGTGAGATATTCATGAGAAGATGCCATAGAGTTGGCCATGATACTTGAACTTGAATTTCATGAGAATAATACATATTTGAGTAAAACTTCATAACTTTGATATCATGAAATCATATGTTTAGGAATTCATAAGTATTCATGCATTAATTTATCATACTTGAAATCATGGTCTCATAAGCTTAAAATTCATAAATCATGCATAATAGGGAATAATCTTCATAAACATGAAATCATGAATTAGTAAGTAAATAGAGAGTCAAGGCTTCATCATAACCGATACCATCACGATAGAGCTTATATGATGCCCCAACTATCTCTCAAGTAGGCACAGCTATCCCAAGCTTGCAAATACAAGGAATGATTAAGGCGTGATATCACTTGTGATTCCTCAGAGGGTTTGAACATAAATATATACCTATGATGGCACGTAGTTGTGAGACTCGAGATTTGAGATGGTGAAACGCCGGCTGGAACGCAAAAGCTCACTGGAGCAGAGTGGAATGATCACCAGTGGGATGCAGGTCAGCACCTGTGAACCGCTAGTGCCATCATTGGTTGTAACTAGGTTCACTACGTATGCACCTGCGACGTAGCATCATTCCACGCATGGGCACCAACGAAACATTGGTGACACGCAAGTGGCACCACCTGTAGAAAGGGAAAAATCATCTAGCATAGAATTTTATGAGAATTTTAACCTATTTTTGTACATTCTTTTAGAAAGTACCAGATTATTCCTTCCATATTTGTAGAGAGTAGAAAGTTAGAGAGAGATAGAATATTGTATAGCTTTTTCTTCTTCTTCTTCAAGGTAAACAACCTCCATTGAAGACATTTGTGATCTTGAATTTAACTCTTGATGATGAATGTCATGATTTTAATTGTTGATTTAATGTTGTATTTCTCATCAATGAGTAGCTAACTCTCCTTGCTAGAGGTGTGTTCATGAATTGGGGTTAAATTAGATGGGGTATTGTTAGATTAGTCTTAGAATTATTCATTTAATATAAATCTGTCGTTTTCTCCTAATTTATAATAAAATTACTCATAGTTTCAAATGTGGGTGATGTTTACTTACTCTATTTTTTTCTTGAAAAAGAGAAATTGAGTATGGGTTAGAAAGCAATAGTGGGTAATTGGGTGATGATTGTGTCGGGTTAGGCTAGAGATTGATAAAACCCATAATCATTCACCAATGAGAGATTTGAGGCTAGAAAAAGCTCAAATCTGACCCAAGTCTTAATGGATATATTGTTTGGGATCTTAGGGTTTGAGAACACCCGAGGAAAAAGGCACCCTCGTGGTTGAGAAACATCGGGAGCCACCTCATCCATGGCTATTTATATTTATGAGTAATAATTCTATTTTCTTGTCAATTCCAATTCAATTGACACTCCATTCAAAATCATACCCCTAGCTCTTGCTCACTTTTGTTAATTCAAGTTGGTTATCTTGTTGATTGATCAATAGTTATTTTTACATTTTAATTGCAATCTTTTGAACCCCCAAATTTGTATTTGTTTGCTTTAAATTCAATGATGCTTCTTAGTTTGACTTGATAGACAATTTTCATTCCATCTAAGTACTATTCCCTATGAGATTCGACCCCAACACTCGTCGGGTATATGTTTTTTGTCAACAACCATATACATTCTCTTTATGAGCAGTGAATTTGGACATTATCATTAGGCTAGGTTAAACCCCCTAATACACTCTTTAAGAAACCTAAAATGATGTCATTTAAAGGTTATAAGCTAAGGATGTTATGAAAATACCCCCAGGAAAGTATAATAAAAAAGCTGACTTCCAGGTACCAGGAGTTGTACCACCTGACCACAAGACCTGGTTTCCTTCCATTGCTCGCCAGTCCCATTTTCTGATTCTATGATTCTCATATAACGGACACTCACCATGACTCGTTGTTTTATACTATGAGTCATTATATGACTCATGGTCAAGGGGCCCATCCTCTGTACTTTCAAACCACGATTGCTTTCCACGACTCATTGTTTCCTACAATGAGTCATACAGTGACTCATCATAGGGACCCACAAATTATACTATGACTCATTTCTTTAGAGTCGCTTCTCTACAACTGTTGACTATGACTCTTGACCATGAGTCATACCCACTCACCATGACTCGTGGTGTGGACTCATGGTTTGGGGAATGAACAATCCAAAACTTAACACGACTCATACAATGATATGTGACTTCAAACCACGACTCAAACGATGAGTTGTTCTGAAAAAAATTACAGATTTTCTATTGATTCTTCAACATGTCTAGGGCCTTATCGTAGGGATTTTTGGGGTGTTACACACTTACTCACACTCAGATTCCTAAAATGAGGAGTAACTGCTTCAGACAGCGATCCCAGTTTTACACTATTATTTCATAAATTCCATATTTATGTAATAAAACTCATTATACCTATAAACTCATGTCTCATATTATGCTCAGCTCTATGAACTGATTCCTCAAAATTAACCTTAACGGCTAATAAAATAATATTACGTCATGTATGTGCTCAGTTTAGTTTTTCTAACGATTCATGTTGACGATTTCCTCACTCTAAGCCCTATGTATGTTTACCCATAACATATATGATGGTTACAATGTGTACATTCAGAATAACTCTCTATTCATGCCTTAGGTTCCCATTATGAAGAAGTTCATGAAATGCAGTTATTAGCTATGCAAGAGAGAGAGGAAAATTCTTAGATAGGCTTGAATGATGTGATAATGTACAAGTAGACCATAGTATAGTCTGACTATGACTCCATGATTAGAGATCAAGGTTGGGTGATTCTTATGATAAGGGGAAGAAATATTCATGGAGGATAACTCTAGATTCAAGAGATTTAGTCGAGTTAGGCATAAACGTCGTGGAAGCCTGCTGTTGGACATAGACTTTAGTATCAAGAGGAGCACAAGTGAACAGTTTAAGTTGTAAATGATAGGTATGGAGTTTCATGAGGTTGGTACATTAAAGAGGGTGTTTTGAAAAGTTTCACCCATAAAAAGGGAGATGAGATTTGGAAAGGAAGGGAAACTCAGTCCTTGGTATGTTAGTCCTTATAGGATTTTGAGGCGTGTTGGAAATGTGGCTTATGAGTTGAAGTTTACTACAAAGTTAGTATAGGTGGATCCGATCTTTCATGAATTCAATTAAGTTTTACTCCCAATCAAATCAGCTAACATGTCAGCTATTCAGATGCCAAAAATCAATTTTGGGATTTGTAACTCTCTTCCTTTCCAGCTCAGTTCCAGCATGAGGTGCTAGTTTCCTCCTTAGTACTCTATTCAGTTTCATGTCTCTCAATTTCTTTCATGTCATAGTATGAATGCATGTTTCATGAATTCAATTCAGTATATGTATCTCAGTTCGAAGTCAGTCGCTGCATTGGTATTCAGGCTATAGTATTCAGTGTTGATTGCAACTTTTTCCCTACCTTCTCAGCTCTATTAGTATACATTCTTGGATGAATGTTCCCAAGGGGGATATAATGTAATATCACAAAAGGTCCCTAAGACTAGACCCTAGATTTGGATCATGAACCAGTGAAAAAACTAAAACTTTCCTTTAGTAAGAGTCTCAGTATGACTCGTGATAAAATGGTATGAGTCATACCAACACTCATGAGATGGAGTTCAGAAAATAGTCTGTGGTATGATGATAAGAATCATCATTTCATTCGTGAGTTGAGATGGGCTAATTTTAAAACTGTTCTAAGTATGTGGATAGACTCAAACTTGATGAAGTTTATGGAAACAAGGTGTTAAGATCAATTCTTAAGTGTGAGAAATGCATTGAATAGAAATTAAGGTCATAAGAAACCTCTAGAATAAAGTTGAGCTGAGAGCGTTTCTAACAATTGAGTCTTCATATAAATTCCTACAAGGGTCAACTTTAAACCACCATAACTCCCATTTTACAAAGTGTTTTAGGTGATCCGGCACATCAATTTGAAGCCCTTTGAGTCTTTTACCAATGTATCCGACCTTTGCATCAATCGGAGTTTAAAGTAAAACCTTATGAGCAATTTAGTGAAGCACTGTCAGGTTCAACAAACAAAGGACAAGACCAGACACCACGAGTGATTGTACGAATCATGGTACCAAGGTGTAACACCCCAAAAGTTCCTAAAATCATACTCGGGGTTGAAATGGAGAAAGAAAGAAAATGTGCACCAGGTCATAGGATGACTCTTCCAGTGACCCGTGAACAACTTCTGAGTCGTGGAGTGACTCGTGAAGTAGAGGCCTGCCTTGGAGGAATCGTGGTCAAGGGGTGACCACGAGTGGTAACCACGAGCCGTGAATAGGAGTGGTAACCACGACGTGAATAGGGGTGGGCAAAAACCAAAAAATGAAACCGAACCGAACCGAATTAATCCGGTTTTTCTGGGCTGCTTTTCTCAACTTTTCGGTTCGGTTACTTAGTTTTTTATAACGTAATTTGGTTTCTTGGTTTTTTCGGTTACGGTTCACCGTTTGATTAAACCGATTAACTGAAAATTTATTAAAATTATTTTATTTTATTTTTATAATAAATAATTAAATTAAATTAAATTTAAAAATATTTTTAATTTTATAAAATTATTAAATTTCTGTGAATTTAACAAGGGATTTTCCCTAATTCCTAATATCCTATTCCTATTGACTACTGACTATTCCTAATTTCCTACCTAAAAACCTTAGTCTGGCACGGCAAGACGGCACTCGGCACTCCGGCACTCGGCACTCCTAAGACTCGGCAGCCTACCGTTCCTCTTCGCTCTTCCTCACTTCCTCCGTCTCGGCTGTTCCCGTGTTCCATTCAGCGAGTCTATCGACGTCAAGACGCTGACTTCTCAGCCCTCGTCACTCGTCACGCCTGTACCGGGCAAGCTACCACTCGCCCACTGGTTCACTACCATTCGGCAACTCAATGCCCGTCGCCCGTCGCCCGTCACCGCTGTAAGTCTGGCGACACTTTGGAACCGAACTCGGGAAGTTTTATGGGTTCTTATTTATTTATTTTGGGTATAATTTTTTCATCGATTACCCGATCAAAAATTGTATGACAAAATTGTATACACAAGATTGAAACACCATATACTTTTTCATAGCACAAGTTAATGGCTAAGAATGTTAACAAGGGAAACTTGGTTTTTCAAGAGGACCCTGCATAACTTCTAGACTCTGTTTGTTCTTGAATTCTGACTCAAATGCCTGCAGTTTTTTAAGTGCATCAGCATCTGGGTGGATTGGATCTATCTTCATTTCGTAGAAGAAGTAACACCATGTGTATCTTCTCTACTTCCGAGATATCAATTCCTTCACATGAGACTCTCTTAGGCTTCAATATCTTGGTACTTGGAAGACTAACCACTTGCATTTGATCTCATCTTCAGTTGGGAAATGAAAGATAGAGTTGACTCCAACACTACAAAACTAACATCTTGGTTCCTTTTATTAGGTTAATAAATGATGCAAAGTCAGAGTCTTCTATTATAATTGTCTAGTTATTTTCTTCGCTTCAAATCTCTGAGACATTTGCGTATCACTTTGTTTAAATTTATGGGTTCTTATTTTCTTATTTATTAGGTCCTCGTGTTTTCTATTTTGTTATGAGTATTGACATATCTAAAATTCATTTAATGTGAATGCTGATTTTATTTAAGAGTTTCAGACATTATTTGTCTATTAGCTTCTGATTGTGAATGAAATTAATTAAGATGACACATACATTTTCAAATTATGAAAGATCCCCATACTCGGTGCCGGATGCCCGGGATTAGCTATTTGTTTCACCGCCTGTTTGTTTCTTGAGTTTGCTATCTTGATTCTTGACCTACCTCCGTTTGTCCTTTTACCCTTTTTCCAAAGAAAACCTTCATTTTGAAATCGAAGACTGTTTGAGGGACTCTAAGAGTTTGAGACTTGAGACTTGAGAGAAATCCAACAGGATCTTTCAACAAAATGGGGTCGATCACTGAAAGGCCAAGGCCCTAGGTGGGGTTATAAAATCAAAGGTTATTATAGTGTGTATTAATAGGTATCATATTAATTAGCTTCTGATTGTGAATGAAATTAATTAAGATGACATATACATTTTCAAATTATGATTCTTAGATGGTTGAACAAGACAACTATGGAAAATTCATACTTCTCTGTTCAAAGTTCAAACTATAGTATCTGACTATTCGTCTATCTGCATATTTTGGTATAACTTGGTATACTTCGACAACCTTGACTCCTTGAGTGATCTATTTCCTTTTTTGTTTGGCATATGATTTGATTCTTTGAATAGTCTTTGTCTTTTTGATATATTATCTGTTGGTTGTTGATTTGTTGGTTAATTATTTATGATTGTTTTTTTAATTTTGTATAGATGGATGATGAAAGTAGAGTAAGTGATGTTGGTTTAATTGACAATTCACTTGATACTCAAACTGGGGATACAAAGAAAAGGAAAGAAATGCAACCAAGATCTGGGGTTTGGGCTCATTTTGATAAGGTAGTTGAAAATGGTATTG
>JACEIK010003350.1:63058-84773 GCA_018107945.1 Datura stramonium | reverse complement strand
TGTTATATTGATTTAGAGATAACTAGACAGCATGGTGGCCTTGTCGGCCCGCATAGGTTCCCCTATATGAATGTGATTCTGGTTAGCTGATGTTATAGTAAAGGTGGCTATAGGCCTAATCGGTCGGAGGCTGTATTTACAGTCGTTATATAGCCCGTCATTTTCTTGAATCCAGAGTTAGAACCAGCCAGGCACCAGAAGTGCTTAGGCTCAGCAGTCTAGCAGTTAAGGTCCCAGTAGGGCACCAGGTGCCAGTCATACCCCCCAAGGCGGGGCGTGACAGTTTAGCCCTAGTTTATATGAGTATAGTAAATTGGGTCTTCCATAATTAGCTAGATACAAATGTTGCTTGACTCTATTATTTCTTGAAATTTCCACGTTATTACTATCATGTGAGTTAATAGTCAGTTTGAATGTTAGATTAGTCTCAGTCAGTAATTAGCCCTTTCAGTATCTTTCAGTAAGTCAGCTGATCAGTTTGATTATAGTCAGTTGTGGAGGAGCTCAGTGGCACTCCTTAGTATTAGTTATCAGGTTGTTCTTTAGACGGTTATGACACTTTCAGACAAAGCAGCTCTAGCAAGTCTTAGAACACTAGTTCCAGTTATCAGGTCATTTGGGCTCTCAGGGTACTTCCAGATAAGTACTCCTGATTTAAGTCTTGGGACATCAGATTGGAGTTATCAGCCTAGCAGTCATTGTTAGGACTTTCAGTGGGAGTAGAACCTAGCACCAAGTGGGGGTACAGTGCACCCCGGTTCCCAAAACTACATTTCCACCGTAGGTTTTAGCCCAAATGGTAAGCAAAAAGTGATCACCTAGTTTAGCTACTATACCCTGGCAAGGTATAGTGGGCCTTCACCGGTGAGGGGTATACATCGGACACCACATTTAGCTCACGTGGTTACATGTCGGTTATAGTTGCTCCCACAATTTTAGTACAATACCTCTTGTCAGTACAGGTTAGTTTTAGTTTCAGCTCAGTTCAGTTATTCAGATTTTAGGACATAGGTATGACTCTCAGTTAGTGCTTGTACTTATACTGTTATAGATATTTCACAGTACTCATTAGGTTATAGTTGGTCATTTCATGTCATCTCAGCTCAATATGTACTCTTATTGTTTCACTTACATTCACATACTCAGTACATTCAAAGTACTAATGCATATTTCCATGTTGTATCGTCTTATGAAATAGGTGCAGGTTAACAGTTGCAGCAGCGTCAGTAATTCCCCTCAGACGATTTCAGCAGCTCAATATTGGTGAGTCCTTATCTTTCGAGGACGAGGCTTTGGTTTCATTTCAATTTTAGCTTTCAGATTTTTG
This sequence comes from Datura stramonium, assembly GCA_018107945.1. Classification (NCBI taxonomy): domain Eukaryota; kingdom Viridiplantae; phylum Streptophyta; class Magnoliopsida; order Solanales; family Solanaceae; genus Datura; species Datura stramonium. Next base: position 83,446 of record JACEIK010003350.1, on the reverse strand, counting down.
AGCTAGCTAGGGGACTTGTCCCAGAAACTCGTTAGTTATTAGATAGCTTTCATACATAGGATTGTTCAGCTTTCTTTGCAATATTTGCACAAGTTTCAGTATTTTCTTATCAGACATTTGTTATTTAAGAATCAGATTATTTAGTTATGTTTCTAACTTCCACTATGTAATTTTAGTTTAGCAGAGTGATGTTATTCCATAGGTTAGCTTGGGTCACATGTGCCACCAAGTACCGTGTCGCATCCAGGATGTAAACTCGAGTCGTGAAAAATTTGGTATAAGAGCACTAGGTTTAGAGTATCCTAGGATGTCTGAATGTTGCGTCGAGTGGAGTCCTTTTCGTGGGTGTGAAGTGCGTCATACTTATGAGGGGCAGGCTATAAGGCGTTTTTAGGAAATTTCCCTTTTGTTCATACTCCCTATTGTGTGTTGAGCTTAATCCTTACACTGCCCTCCTAATTCGTGCTTTACTTGTTATAGTAATAACATGCGACCAAGAAGAGGAAACGGGAGGAGGAACGGGAATGCAAGTCAACCTGCCCTACCAGCTCCAACAGCCCCTCAAGACGACCAAGTGTCCTCTGCAGAATTTAGAGTGGCAATCCATCTATTGGCTCAGGCCGTGACCAACCAAGTGAAATAGCAGGTGGTCCTGGTTAATATGAACGGATCTGCAGCAGCTGCCAGAGTTCGGGATTTCACCTGAATGAACCCTCCATCTTTTCATGGATCTAAAGTAGGAGAGGAGCCGCAGGAGTTTGTGGATGAGGTGCGGAAGATCACCCAAATCATTGGTGTTAATTCCATAGAGAGTGTTGATCTGGCTACCTACCATTTGAAAGGGCTGGCTCAGAATTGCTAAAATCAATGGAAGGAGGGGAGGCCAACCGAAGCAGGATCAGTAGAGTGAGATGAGTTCGCTATAGCATTTCTCGATATATTCTTTCCTTGAGAATTGAGGGAGGCCAAGGTTGCTGAATTTATGAATTTGAGACAGAATAATAGAACAGTGGAAGAGTATGTATTGGAGTTCACTCAACTTTTGAGGTATGCTACAGAGATGGTCGTTGAGCCGAGGGCTAGTATGCTTAAGTTTGTGAATGGAGTTTGAAACCTAGTGCTTAAAGAATGCAGAACTGCAATACTGATCAAAGACATTGACCTCTCCAGCCTCATCATTCATGCCCAGCAGATAGAGGCAGAAAAACTCAAGGATATAGAGAGGGAAAGCAAGCGTCCTAGAATTGGACAGTTTGAATATCGCCAGTAGAGGCCAGGTGGCAGTAATCGCCCACAGCAGCAGCAGCAAAAGAGACCTCCAGCACCTACATCAGCCAGTTCCCCTTCTTTCCGATCCCGCAAGGACCGAAAGGGTGGAGCATCAGGCTCCCAATACCAGAGTCATGTCTCTAGCAGCTGCTCATTTCTAGTCTGCCCAAAGTGTTGCAAGCACCACCCAGGGGAGTGTCATTTGAGCAAGGAAGGTTGTTTCTGTTGTGGCCAGCTGGGCCACAGATTAAGAGATAGGGAAAGGCTCAGTCCACTACCTCAACAACCCTAGCAGGTCGCCCAACTCATCAGGGTACTAATTCAGGTATAGATGGTGGCCAGCGCCAAAACCATTTTTATGCCTTGTCTTCTCGTCAGGATCATGAGAGCTCACCTAACGTGGTCACGGGTATGTTATGTCTCTTCCATGTAGATGTATATTCCCTACTAGATCTAGGAGCCACACTTTAATTTGTGACTCCTTACATAGCTATTCAGTTTGATATCAATCCAAAATTCCTCTCAGAACCACTCTCAGTCTCTACTCCAATTGGTGAGTCAGTTAGAGCCAATCGAGTGTATAGAAACTGCATAGTCTCAGTATTAAGTAAAGTCATTTCAGTTGATCTAGTAGAGCTAGACATGGTCGACTTCAACCTCATTCTTGATATGGATTGGTTACATTCCGGTTATGCCTCAATCGACTGCAGTACTAGAGTCGTCAGGTTTATGTTTCCCAGCGAGCCAGTATTAGAATGGATGGGTGGTGTTTCAACACCTAATGGATGGTTTATTTCCTACCTTAAGGCAAAAAGAATGATATCTAAAGGGTGCATCTATCACCTAGTTCGGGTTAGAGATTCTAGCTCTGAGATCCCAACTATTCAGTCAGTTTTAGTTGTCAACAAATTCCCTGACATGCTTCTCGAAGATCTTCGCGGAGTCCCTCCCTAGTGGGAAATATACTTTGGCATAGACCTTCTTCTAGACACTCAGCCCATCTCTATTCCTCCTTACAGAATGGCTCTAGTTAAGCTTAAGGAGCTAAAGGAACAGTTGAAGGACTTCTAGATAAGGGCTTCATCAAGCCCATCATCTCTCCATGGGGTGCTCCAGTGTTGTTCGTGCAAATGAAAGATGGTACACTCAAAATGTGTATCGACTAACATGAGCTGAACAAAGTTACAGTCAAGAATAGGTATCCCCTACCAAAGATTGACAACTAGTTCAATCAACTTCAGGGAGCTAGTTATTTTTTCAAGGTAGATCTTTGATCATGATATCATCAGCTTAGGGTCAGGGAGTGTGACATACCAAAAATAGCCTTCAAAACTCAGTATGGTCACTATGAATTTGTGGTTATGTATTTTGGACTGACCAATAGCCCTGCAACTTTTTTGGACCTGATGAATAGGGTATTCAAGTCGTATCTGGACATGTTCATCATTGTGTTCATAGATGATATCTTGGTATACTCCAGAAATGAAGAAGACCATGCTAATCACCCGAGGATAGTGTTGCACACTCTCAAAGACCGCCAGTTGTTCGCTAAATTTAGCAAGTGTGAATTCTAGCTTAATTCTATGGCCTTCCTCGGCCATGTGGTCTCAGGTGAGGGAATTTAGGTAGATCCTCAAAATATAGCATCTGTAAAAGACTGACCAAGACCCACTTCCCCAACAGATATTAGGAGTTTCTTGGGCTACCAACGGTTTGTAGATGGGTTTTCTTCTATTGTGTTTCCTCTGGATAAACTAACTCAAAAAAAGGTGAAGTTTTAGTGGTCAGATGCATGTGAGAAGAGTTTCAAAGAGTTGAAGACTCGACTCACTACAGCTCCAGTTTTGACCTTACCAAAAGGAACAGATGGGTCCGTAGTCTATTGTAATGCTTCCCGAGTTGGCCTCAGTTGGGTTCTAATGCATCGGGGTAAGGTGATAGCTTATTCCTCCAGACATCTCAAGGTTCATGAGAAGAACTACCCTACTCATGATCTTGAATTAGCGGCAGTGGTGTTTACTTTGAAAATATGGAGTCATTACCTTTATGGGGTTCACGTGGATGTTTTCACTGACCACAAGAACCTTCAGTACGTGTTCAGTCAGAATGATTTGAACCTTCATCGGAGAAGGTGGCTGGAGTTATAGAAAGACTATTACATGAGTGTGCTATACCACCTGGGTAAGGCCAATGTGGTGGGGGATGCATTAAGCATGATGTCCATGGGGAGTGTTGCTCATGTCGAAGAGGGTGGAAAAGAGATAGTGAAAGATATTCACAAGTTGCTAGGTTGGGAGGTCAGTTATTTGATTCAGCCGAAGGTGGAGTTGTAATCCATAGTGGGTCAGATTCCTCACTGGTAGTAGAGGTTAAGTCAAAGAAGGATGAAGACCTCATACTCCTCAAACTGAAAGAAGTAGTTCTAAGAAAAGAAGTAGAGGCTTTCTCCAAAGAGGGAGATGGTATGCTTCGTTGCTCGGGAAGAATTTGTGTTCCAGACGTAGATGACTTGAGACAACGAATATTGGCAGAAGCACACAGCTCCAAATATTATATCCACCCAGGTACCACTAAGATGTACCATGACCTACGGGAAATCTAATGGTGGAAAGGCATGAAGAGGGACATTGCAGAATTTATGGCTAAGTATTCGAACTGCCAGCAGGTTAAAGTTGAACATCAATGACATGGGGGTATAACTCGGGATATTAGCATATCCACATGGAAGTGGTAAGAGGTGAAAACGGACTTCATTATAGGTCTACCTTGTACTCGTTAGCAGCATGTGATAGTAGATTAGAAGACTAAGTTAGCATATTTTCACCTAGTTAATACTACAGACTCAGCTGAGGATTATGCTAGACTGTACATCTGGGAGTTGGTCAGACTGCATGGAGTCCCCTTGTCCATCATTTCAGATAGAGGTACCCAATTCACCTCGCATTTCTAGAATTCATTTCAAAAAGGACTTGGTACTCAGGTCAAGCTCAGCCCATCCTTTCACCCTCAGACAGATGGACAAGCTGAGTGGACTTTTCAGACCTTAGAAGACATGTTGAGAACTTATGTGATAGAATTCGAGGGCAGTTGGGACAATCAATTACCTCTCATCGAGTTTCCATACAATAACATCTACCACTCCAGTATTTAGATGAGATCGTTTAAGGCATTATATAGTAGGAGGTGCAGGTCTCCTATAGGGTGATTTGAGGTTGTCGAAGCTACTTTAATAGAGCTAGATTCAGTTCATGAGGCTATGCATAAAGTGCAACTTATAAGAGAAAGGTTGAAAATAGCTCAGAGCTGACAGAAATCATATGTAGATGTGAGGAGAAGAGAGCTAGAGTTTGTTGTATATGATTGGGTTTATCTGAAGATTTCACCTATGAAAGGGGTGATGAGGTTCGAAAAGAAAGGGAAACTCAGTCCGAGGTATGTAGGACCCTACAGGATTTTGAGGCGGATTGGCAATGTGGCCTATGAGTTGGAATTACCTTCAGAGTTAGCATCAGTGCACCCAGTCTTCCATTTGTCACTGTTGAAAAAGTGCATCGGTGATCCGACCTTAGTTGTTCCACTAGATAGTGTGGATGTGAAAGATAGTCTCTCTTACGAAGAGGTCCCAATTTAGATCCTAGACCGTTAGGTTCATAAGCTGAGAAATAAGGAGGTCGCTTCAGTAAAGGTCTTTTGGAGGAACCAACTAGTTTAGAGAGCCACATGGAAAGCGGAAGTGGACTAGATGGCTAAATATCCTCATTTATTCCCTTCCAGTTCAGTTTTAGCATCAGGTATTAAATTCCTCCTCAGTACCTTATTTAGTTCTGTACTCATCAGCTCTATTCATGTTCTAAATATGCAAAATATGCATACTAGTTGCATCAACTCAGTTAGTACACCTATATCAGTTTGGAGTCAGTCGTTCCTTCATAAATCAGTTTATAGTTTTCAGTTTGGGAATAGAAGATCCTTTCCTAGTCTTGCAACTTACTTATCCTTCATTCGAGGATGAATGTTCCCAGGGGGGAGATATTGTAACACCTCAAAAGTTTCTAAGATAAGATCCAGGGGTTGAAATAGAGAAAGTAGTAAAATATGCACCAGGTCACAAGACGACTCGTCCAGTGACCCTGAAGTATTTCACGAGTCATGGAGCAACTCGTGAAGTGGAGGCCCATCTTGGAGGAATTGTGGTTAAGGGGTCACCACGAGTGGCAACCATGAGCCGTGAAGACACTTCACTACCGTGAGGTAAGCCGTGGTTTGGATGGTCGAAATTGAAGATTTGATTCATTGGTGAAGTCACGAAGGGAGTCACGAGTCGTGGAGTACCTCACGACTCATGAAGTGAGTCGTTTCCTGGGTTGTTGATGTTTTAACTAGGATTTCCAATAGACTTCACAAGTTGACACCACGATTCATCCCCTACCTCACAACTCATGATGTCCCTCGTGAGGACTGGCGGGTCCTATTTTCCAGCATTGTTAGCAAGGGTGTTTTCATAATTCCTAAGATCCTAGGCCCTTAATTACGTCGTTTTGGGGTTATTTTCAGAGGGATTTAGGGAGTTAGTCAATAGTTAACTCTCATTTCTCTAATTCCCTCAAGTTAGTAGCATAGGAATCTTAGACAGGAGATACAGAGTAACATCAAGGGTTTCAGTCTTCCCCTCAAATTTCTCCAGATTGTTCTCATGGAATTCTACTCCAGGTATCTTGGAATTCAACAAGAGAATTGCCCTTCCCTTGTGCCCCAAAATCCTTCTTGGAATCTATATCAGTTCTAACCCTAAGGATCAAACCAAGGGTTATCTTTCAGTAAGATTATGAATATATCTTTTAGATTGTAGTCCTGATGAATCCTTGCAAGTCTTCATTACTTATTAAGTATGTTGCTATTCTCTTCATGAAATATTTTTAGCCCTAGTTTGTATGAATACAGTAAATTGGGTATTGCATAACTGACTAGATACAAATATTTCTTGACTCTATTAGTTCTTGAAATTTCCATGTTATTACTATCGTCTGAGTTAATAGTCAGTTTGAATGTTAGATTAGTCTTAGTCAGTAATTAGCCCTTTCAGTATCTTTCAGTAAGTCAGCTGATCAGTTTGATTATAGTCAGTTGTGGAGGAGCTCAGTGGCACTCCTTAGTATTAGTTATCAGGTTGTTCTTTAGACGGTTATGACACTTTCAGACAAAGCAGCTCTGGCAAGTCTTAGAACACTAGTTCCAGTTATCAGGTCATTTGGGCTCTCAGGGTACTTCTAGATAAGTACTCCTGACTTAAGTCTTAGGACATCAGATTCGAGCTATCAGCCTAGCAGTCACAGTTAGGACTTCCAGTGAGAGTAGAACTTAGCACCAAGCAGGCTAGGGTTTAGTGCATCTAGGTTCCCAGAACTACATTGCCACCATAGGTTTTAGCCTGAATGGGCAGTAGACAGTGATCATCTAGTTTAGTTACTATACAAGGCAAGGTATAGTGGGCCTTCACCAATGAGGGGTATACATCGGACTCCATATTTAGCTCACGTGGTTACATGTCGGCTATAGTTGCTCCAATAGTTTTAGTATTGTACCTCTTGTCAGTACAGCTAAGTTCAGTTATTCAGATTTCAGGACATGGGTATGACTATCAATTTTTGTTTGTACTTACACTATTACAGATATATCACAGTACTCATCAGGTTATTGTTGGTCATTTCTTGTCATCTCAGCTTAGTTATGTACTCTTATTGTTTAACTTACATCTCACATACTCAGTGCATTAAAAGTACTGATGCAGATTTCCATGTTGTATCGTATTATGATATAGGTCAGGTTCACAGTCGCAACAGCATCAATAGTTCCCCTCAGACGATTTTCAGAAGCTCAATATGTGTGAGTCCTCAACTTTCAAGGACGACGCTTTGGTTCCATTTCAGTTTTATATTTCATATTATTGAGTTAGCTGGGGGACTTGTCCCATCAACTCGTCAGTTATTAGTTGGCTTTCTGACATAGCATTGTTAAGCTTCTTTTATAATATTTGCACAAGTTTCACTATTTTTTTATCAGACATTTCTTATTTTAGAATCAGATTATTCAGTTATGTTTCTAGCATCCGCTATGTTATTTTATTTTACTAGTGTGATGTTATGCCATGGGTTAGCTTAGGTCACTTGTGGAACCAAGTACCGTGTCGCATCTAGGGTGTAAACTCAGGTCTTGACACAAGGTATGACTCATACTGAATGTCCGTTGTAAGAGTTTTAGCAAGAATTTATGCCACCCAGAAGTCACGAATGCATACCACTATCCATGGTATGTCACCACGAGTCGTGGTATAACGCATGATGGGTATAAGGGTATTCCAGTAATTTTTATGCTTTTAACTACTAAACTAGGTCGTTTTGGATTTCCTAAAGGGTGTAATAGAGGGTTTTACTTCGCTTAAACTCTCATTCCTCTCAAAAACACTGCAGATTGAAGATTAAACCTCTTGAGGCTCTAAGCAACTAGGGTTCTTCTTCTTCTCAATTCTCTTGGGTCTCAAGTCTAAACAAGAATTCATTAAAGCCCAGATATGTAAGGTGATAAATGGCGGGCTTCTTCCATCCACATGTCAAATCTCAAGTTTAATTACATGAATTCAATTCCTTCAAGTCTCCAACTATGATATTCATAAATTTCTAGGGTTAGGCCTTTTTATGCAAAATTCTATGATCTCCTATGAAAATGATTCTCTCATGATTCTACTTATGATTTATGATTATGATTACATGATTTTCATGAAAAACCCTCATGATTCTCTATTTTCATGTTAGTATGACTTACTTAAGTATGTATGAATTTCAGAATATCAAGCTTATGTATCATGGCTATAGTTTTCAACAATGTTTTCAGGCTAGTTCACGTATCTCAAGCACTTTATGAATCTATCATGTTTTTTTTAAGTATTCCATGAAAAATCCATGTTTCAAGTACGATTATGAGCACTATTCATGTATTTGGAGTACTATTTAGCACTGAGTAGGTTGGGGTTCAGCGCACCTAGATCTCAAAACAATGTGCCACTATAGGTATGGTAGGGGTCCTCACCAAGGAGTGTTTCCTCTACCCGAATGGGCTCATGAGTGATATCATGCCTTCATCGTACTTTTGCCCTAGAAAGGTCTTAAATGGATCTATCAACTTGATCGAGATAGTTAGGCATCATGTGCTCATTTATGATGGTGTCAGTTATGAGAATTTCCCACTATTTCTCATGTTTCATGTTTCATCATATTAAGGACTTATGATGTAGTGTTTTATAGTGTATTTTGACCCATTGATCAATTTATAAATTATACTTACGATTTCAAATATGTTAAGCTTTATGATTTTACTTTCAAAACTTTGGATCATTATACTTCAGTTTATGATGTACAACTCATGTTTTAAGACTATCTCACGACCACAATTTTTAGCATGTTGTCCTTACTCTCATATTTTTACTTATTCTACATACTTAGTATATTCAAAGTACTGACTGCATACTTTTATGCTATATCATCTCATGATATAGGTTCAGGTGTTCAGTCTCAGCCTCAATGCTAGATTCGCTCTCACTCAAGGTCAGCAATAGCTTTGGGTGAGTCCTCATCATTCGAGGACTTCAATTTTTATTTATGTCCCCTTCATGTCTTTACCGTTTCAGACATAGTAGAGCTAGTTAGGGGTTTTATCCCTTCATCTTATCTTATGATTAAAGGCTCTTCAGACTATCATGTATAAATATTCAGCAGTTTGACTCAGTTTAGACGCCTTATGATATCTTAGACTTCCTCTTATGCCTTATTTTATGGTGGTTCCTCTTAGTGTATGCATATGCTTATGTTATGCATGTACCATGGGCTAGCTTAGATCCATTCGTGGTTCTAGGTTCCATGTTACATCCGAGGCCTGATGCTCGGGTCGTGATAGTTTTGATGATATTTTGATAATTTTACAAGTGTAGAAACTCAGATGCCAACCTAGAGAAATATTGGCGAAAGATAGAGAAGAAGAGAAAAATATGCAGCTAAAGGAAATTAGCTTATTTTGTGGTCCGCAAAACCATATTTCGGTTCGAGAATAGCCACTTTTACCACAGAAAATGATAGAGAACTAAAGCATAATGCATTCTGCAGTACCATTCTCCAGTCACATTTTAATTATGTGGTCCACAGATCAGTCTATGACAAAAAAGGGAAGAAATGTCAAGGTCTACTATGAGGACTCATGGGGCAATCTACAGACCACATACTAGTACTGTAGATATAGTCCTATGCTAAAATCGCAGCATTTGACAAAAGACCTAGGGAACAAATTGAAGATCCACTTTACAGTCCCCTATTCAACAATGTGGATCGCATACTAGTTCTACGGCCTTATCTACAACCGTAAACTAGGTATGCAGTGATAATTTTGTAAATCTTGTACTCCAACTTTGAAGCCTTAAAAAGACGATTCTAGCTTTTTTGTGCATATAAGATATAATAGTAAAATTATTAGCTTGGAAAAGTGAGTTTAAGAGACTTTCTCACTCTTTTAAATACAAGTTACTTGCATTTATTGCTAAAGAATTAAAGAAAAATTTCAACCACTTCATGGGAGAATCTTATGACTTCTCTCTTATCAATTGTAAGCATTAATGTCTCCTTTTATTTATCTCTTCTTTTAGTTGATTGCTGGTACAATGAGTGGCTAAATCACATATCTATGTTTTTGGTTCCTAATAAGAAGGTTATGTTATTAGGTCTTCTAAACATAGTATTTTGCCAATAGCATGTTGCATGATAACTATTCATAATTTCATTCTTAAATGATTTAGGTGGTTGCATACATCAAAGTATGCCTTTATTCTTAGCTTGCTTGATCAAAGAAGCTTAAATTAGAAAAATGATAAATAGAGGGGATTTGAGGTTTTCAACCCTCAGCTTATGACTTGGGCTATTACAAGTATAGTCAACCCGTAATAATTAATAAGGGTTTGTTAGTAGACATATTAAATATTTTTTAACAAACCTTCACTAAATATTTCAAGTTAATGGACTCTTATGATCTACAAAGAAAATCAGCAGTTTGCTGTTACTGGAAATTTTTCACATGGTTGGACGGACATACATGATTTGAGTATAATGATGGCGAAACAACTTGAGTTAAAAAGAGAATGTAATATTGGCTTGTTAAGTAACAGACATATTTTGATAAGAGCATTGAATTTGGAGGATTAGGTGAATTTACTTTCAAAATTAGCCTTTTATTTAACTCAATGTCTATGGACTTATCCCATATGCACATTAAAAAGGAATCTATTATTTGATGTGGAGGATGAGACAACTATTGCAATAGCATGGATATTGTTCCCTTCCTACCACCAAACCTTTTAGTGAAAGAAATAATTTTCTCTCTTGTTGTTGCGGTGAGAAAGCCATTACAAGTGGATATGGCCACTAAAAACCAAACAAGGCCCAGTTGTGCTCGCGTCAAGGTTGAAGTGGACTTACTAAGTGATTTCCCAAAAGAATTAATATTGATATGAGGAAGTCGTTCAGTGAAATGGTGGAAAATAGGTTAGAATTAAATATAATTATGTCCCAAAATACTAAAAATATTGAAAAATTTAAGGACACAATGAACAAGAATATTTTGTTCTATATCCGGAGTTATACCACAAAAAGATGGAGGAGGAACAAGATGAAGTAGAGGAGGGAATTAACAAAGAAAAGGCAAAACAGGAACAAAACGCACCAGAAGTCGAGAAAGCAGTAAAAAAATAATTCTAATGAGGTAGAGAATGGGGATAACGATAACCCAAAATACAAGGAAGAATTTCAAGTTCAAGGAAATAGAAAGAGACAGGGGAGAGGAAGACATTAAGGGAGATGGAACAAGGAACAAGTGTGGAGCCAGAAACAATTACAAAAAGAGACAGAAGTCAATACGATCAACTAATTCGAGGCTTTGAATAATAATAAATAGGAGAAGGTTGAGATATAAAAGACACAACACACAGGGAATACAAAGGAAAGGGTGGAAGGGTCTGTCAAAGAACAGGGTACCCTAGTGTCAACAAATAAGGGAAAAAACCAATGATGTTGTAGTAGATAAAGCATAGCAAGGAACAAATAAGCCAGTAATAGTAAAAAAACTCTCAAAATAATGTAGATAAAGCATTTAGTATACCTCTTGTTTTACGGAATCCAAAAGCATCAAAAAAATAAGAAGAAGAAACATAAGGGACTAGGGCAGCTAGTGGGATCCCTGAATCCCCCCAATATAGCGGTACTTGACTCACAAAGAGATGAGGTTCCAAATCTATAGGAGTTAACAATAACACAAAAGCAGCAAATACAAGATTAGGAAGAGGATGAGGATATGAAAACTAATATTCTAAATGCAGTGTAAGCAGCGGATCTATCTCCAAGACAGATAGCTGAGCCAAACAGTGGAGCCATAAAGGATAAACAGGGTCAAGCCATTCTCCCTTTACAAGTCAAAATAAGGAGTAGCAAGAAAAGAGATACCAATAGTGATTAATGATTTGTAAACTCTTGTTTTGGAATATAAGATTTGTTATTTCTAAAAATTCATTTGAGAGATTAATATAGCTTAACAGAAGACATCAATATTCATTCATAACTCTTATGAAACCTTTTCAAGGCCCTGAGCAGCTTGAATAATATTTAAAGAAAGTTTCAGAATGGTTTAGCTAGCTGTTCATCAAAGATTTGGGTGTTTTGTAGAGGGGACTGGAATAGACAAGTTGTTTTGAACAATACCTAGCAGATCACTATAATATTCGGTGTTTACAATAAAAATTTCAAGATTACAATAGTTTATGCAAGATGTAATATGTTGGAAAGGTTTAAGCTATGGGAAAACTTGGAAGAATTGGTTGAGGATAATCATAATCCTTGTATTGTGGGAGGAGATTTTAATGTAATCTTTAATAAAAAGGAGAAGCTGAGATGATTACCGTTCATAGAGCTTGAGGCTATTGATTTTGTAGAATGTCTTAATAATAGTACTTTGATAGAGATAAAACCTATAGGAAGTAAATACACTTGGTAGAATGGGAAAATTGAGGTGGAGTGTATATTTAAAAGACTAGATAGAGTCATAGGGACTCAAGAGTTTTTGATCTATTACCTTTTAGTGAAGTGCAACATCTTGTGAGGAAAGGGTCTAATCATGAATCTCTATAGGCAATTTGCAATACAATAGAAAACCCTTAATCAGACCTTTTAGATTTCTCAATTTTTGGACAAAGTATCTCCAATTTAAAAGCATTTTGAAGGAAAACTGGACAGTTGGTTTTGTGGGTAATCCTTTCATGGAGTTTCAAGCTAAGATCAAAAATGTGTAAAGGGCTTTGGTAGTGTAGAGCAAACAAACTTTTGGTAGCATCTTTCAGCAAATTGCAACACTGAAAGATGTTTTCAAAGTGAAGGAGATACCATTAGAAATACTGCCTTCACAAGATAACGGGATAGAGCTCAGTAAAATAAAGGAGGATTTGAAAAGGTATCTAGATATAGAGGAGAAATATTGGAAGCAAAAGGCAAGAATGTAAGAATTCACAGACGGTGATAGAAACACTAGATTTTTCTTCACTCTTATGTTAAAGGAAGGAGGAAAAAGCTTCATATTAAGGAAATCCAGATTTCTTAAGGAGACAATATGAATAAAAATAAGAATATTAGGGTTACAGTTGTTTCTTTTTTACTGATCAGTTCAGAGGTACTGGAGTTTTTGATAATTTTGATATGTTAGAGAACATTCCTATCTTAATATCATAGGAACAAAATGAGGAGATGGTTAAGTTACCAAGCATAGTGGAGGTTTAAAAGGTTGTTTTTGAGCTAAATGGGGATAACACTAGTGGGCCAGATGAATTTTCAAGATTGTTTTTTCAAGTCTATTGGACATTATTGGAGCAGACATCACCATTTTTTGTGGAGATGAAATCCCAAAGTTTATTACTCGCACAAACATTGTTCTACTCCTTTAAAAGGACAATATTTAGAGCTTCACAGACCTAAGACCTATTAGTATTACTACCTTTGTGAAGAAGATCTTGTCTAGAATGTTGTATGAAAGAATGGTAGGTATCTTACCTAACATATATCCAGAAATATCATGACCCACCTTGGGAGGCATAATCAGCACCTAATGCCACACTAGGACCTGGGCGGACCTGGCTAGGCATATGCACCTCAGTGCCTGCCAGCAACTCAAAATCAAGAAAATAAACTACTATATCTCAGCTGTAAACACAGCCTTGGGCGGACAAGGCCACACAAAAAACCTGTAAAAGAAAATAGCTAACCCAGCAACATAACAATAAGGGATCCTATGCGGGCCGATAAGACCACCATATTGTCTAGTCATAACTGAAGGAAAACAAGTAGTCATATTCATACTATAACCGATAAGGCTGCTAACTAACTAGCTAACTAGGCCCCACATAGCCAACACGCAAAATATAACATTCATAGGCCCCACACGGCCAATAAAAACGAACAACTAAAGACTATAGCCTGCAAGCCTCTAAGAGTAGAATAGTGGTCGGGACAGGGCCCCGACATACACAAAAAATGTACAACAAAAAGAGCAAACCTTTATAACTATCAACTCCGAAGAAAAGGAGCTGACTGAACTGCTAACCATGGCTGATAGCTAAGAAGGTCCTAAACCACGTCTATCCGCACATGTAGGCAAGTATGTAGCACCCCATGATGGGCGTCAGTACAATATGTACTGAATACATAAGGAAGTAATGAAAATGACTGAATATAACTGATAAAAGAGCTTAAAGTAATTAATAGAAAGGATAATAGTTATAACCTGAATAGCCTCACAACCTGAAGTATGGATAACAAATTACTAATAAAAATAAGAACCTTACCTGACCCCCATAAGCCAAGAAGGTACAATCAGCACAAAATAACCTACTTGAGCCCCTATAAACCCTGGAAAGTACAATTTAATCTATATACACCTAATATCGTCAATATGATCCAACGGGAACTATAACCAACCTACCTAGCCTCTGTAGCGGTGTCTGCACCCTAGACACACAAGGCACAACGGAGGGTCAGTGATGCCGATACAGCATAAGAAGAAGCTCATTTGTGGATGGACTGTAATATGGCCTATAGGCCTGAATGTAGTCCTTTCAAACATCATATAGCTTCTCTGAGCAATCTATAGCCCCGTAGGTAATGACACAACTAGTAACCTTGAGGTTAGTCGACGGAAGGCTATAATAGGAGGTTTCGATCCCAACCGAAATAGTAAACTTTAATCTCAAAACTATTTATAGAAGTTAATCACGACATACATGCTGACAATTGTCTTACAAGTACATAGGTCGTATTACTATATGATAGGAATAACTTACCGAAGAGGTTAGCCTTAACACACCTCGAATGTTGATTCTTGTTCATTCAAATCATTCTAACTTGTAGCTAACAATTCACCAAATTGCAACCCTATACTGAAAGAATAAGGCTATTTTAAATACTAGGACTCGGCAAATAATGATCGTGTTGATACTTGTTCCTGTAAAATGATTTTAGCCCTAACTCTATAAATGCAGTAATTACGGTCTTGCATAATTGATTAAACATTAATGTTTCTTGACTCTATCAATGTTGAAATTCCCATGTTATTACTATTACATGAATTCTCAATCAGTTGCATGCTAGTTCAGTCTTAGTAAAAATGTTAGTATCTTTTAGTAATGTTAGCTGATCAATTTGATTATAGTCACTCCTTGAGGTGTCAGTAATGCCTCCAAGTTATCAGTTATCAGTTAGTTCTTTAGACGGTTATGAAGCTTCCAGATAAGCAGATCTGACCAGTCTGAGAACTACCAGTACTAGTTTCAGTTTATTCTCAAATGATTACGACGCTTCCAGATAAGCAGCTCTGGCACGTATTAGAACACCAGTTACAGTTATCCGCTCTAATAAGACTCTCAGGGTACTTACAAATAAGTATCCTTATCTTAGTCTTGGGTCGCATCTTCGAGCTATCAGCTTAGTAGACAGACTAGGACTATCTAGTGGGAGTAGGACTTAGCATCGAGAGGACCAGGGTTCCAACGCACCCATGTTTCCAGAACTATGTTGTCGATGTAGGTTATTTAGCCCAAATGGGCCCAGAAAATTATCTCACAGTTCATGCCTTTATACCCTGGCTAGGTATATTGAGTCCTATCGATGGGTGGTATACATCAAACTCCACGTTTAGCTCACGTGGTTATATGTCGGTTATAGACTCTCCCACTTGTCAATACAGTCTCAATTCAGTTTAGAGCAGCTTAGCTCAGCTCAATATCTCAGTTATAGGACATATTTATGACCATCATCCAGGGTATTATTATTGACCATATCAGTTATAGTTCAGTTTTACCAGTTTATAGTAATTCAGTTGGTCATTTCATGTTATTGCAATTCAATTACTTATTCTTTCATGATTATTGTATCTCTCACTTACTCAGTACATTCAAAGTAATGACACATACTTTCCATGATGTATTGTATTATGATACAGGCGCAAGTTCTCAGTCCTAGCATCGTCAGTAGTTCCCTCAAACAATATCAGCAGAAGTGTTTGGTGAGTCCACATCTTCCGTGGATGATATTTTTTTCCATTATTTCTTATTTAGATAGATTTTAGAGTTAGCTGAGGCTTGTCCCAGCAACTCATCAGTTAGTAGTTGGCTTTCGACACAGTTATGCAGAATTGTTTCTTTGATATATTGACTCTTTTCAAATCAGTATTGATTGAATGATTGTATTTTTGAAAGCTTCCGCTTATGTTTACTCAGTTTACCAGTGTAATGATAGACCATGGCTTAGCTTGGGGACACTTGTGGCACAAAGTACCGTGTCTCATCCAGGGTGTAGACTCGGGTCATGAAAAACTTGGTATCAGAGCACTAGGTTTAGAGTATCCTAGTATGTTTGAAAGCCACATCAAGTAGAGTCCTTTTCATGGGTGTGAAGCGCGCAACACTTATGAAGGGGAGGCTAATAGACATCATAAGGAAAACTCCCTTTTTTTCATACTCCTTATCGTGCATTGAAGTTGATTCCCGAAATGTCCTCCTAACTCGTGCTCTATTCATTTCAATGAAATTATGCCTCCCCGGCGAGGAAATGGAAGGAAGGCTGGCAACAATAACCAACCTACACCACCATCTCCAGTATCCCCTCAAGACGACCCAATATCCTCAACAGAATTTCGAGTGGCAATCCAGCTGTTGGATCAGACGGTAACTAACCAAGTGAACCAACAAGTTGTTCTAGTGAATACAAACAGGTCCGCAGCAACTACTATGGTTCGGGACTTCACCTGAATGAACCCTCTAGCTTTTTATGAAACCAAGGTGGGAGAGGACCCACAGGAATTTGTAGATGATGTGCGAAAGATCACCCAGATTATGGGTGTTAGTTCCGCGGAGAGTGCTAATCTGGCTGCCTACCAGTTGAAAGGGATGGCTCAGATTTGGTACAATCAGTGGAAGGAAGGGAGATCAGCAGGAGTAGAACCAATAGGGTGGGAAGAGTTTACCACAGCATTTCTAAATAGATTTTTCCCTCGGGAATTGAGGAAGACTAAGGTCACAGAGTTCATGAACAAGTAACAGGACTATGGAGGAGTATGCGTTGGAGTCACTCAGTTGTCGAGGTATGCTCAAAAGATGGTAGCCGAGCGAAGGGCTCACAGGCTCAAATTCATCAATGGAGTATCAAACATGGTACTTAAGGAGTGCAGGACCGCGATGCTCATTAAAGGACATTGACCTCTCCAGCCTCATCATTCATGCCCAGTAGATTGAGGCAGAAAAATTGAAAGATATGGAGTGGGAGAACAAGCGGGATAGAATGGATCAATCTGATTATGGCCACCAGAGGTTCGGCGGTAGTAGCTGCCCACAACAGCAGCAACAGAGGACTCCAGCACCCACATCAGCCAATACCCCTACTTTTCGGTCCTGCAAGGATCGAAAGGGTGGAGCATCTGGCTCTTATTCCCAGTAATAGTAAAAAGGGTTGCTTTGGATGTGGACAGCTAGGTCACCGGCTAAAGGAGTGTCCATCAGCAGGACGGGGGAAATCACAGTCTACCACTTCAGCAGCCCCAGAAAGTCATCCAGCTCAGCAGGGTAACACTTTAGGTACGAATATCGGTCAGCGCCAAAACCTCTTTTATGTTTTGTCATCTCGTCAGGATCAGGAGAGCTCACCTAATATGGTCACAGGTATGTTACGTCTCTTCTATCTAGATGTGTATATCCTATGAGATACAGCAGCCACACTATCATTCGTGACTCCCTATGTAGCTGGTTAGTTTGAAATTAGTCCAGAAGACCTCTCAGAACCATTCTCAATCTCTACCCCAGTTTGTGAGTAAGTTAGAGTCAGTCGGGTGTATAGAAACTGCCCAGTCTCAGTATTGAGTAAAGTCATTCTAGTTGATCTAGTAGAGATAGACATAGTCGATTTAGACCTCATTCTTGGCATGGATTGGTTACACTCCGGTTATGCCTCAGTCTACTGTATAACTATAGTCATCAAATTTCAGTTCCCCAATGAGCCAATCTTAGAATGGATGGGTAGTGTTTCAGCACCTAAGGGTTGGTTTATTTCCTACTTAAGGCAAGAAAGCTCATTTCAAAAGAGTGCATCTATTACCTAGTTTTGGTTAAAGATTCTAGCTCCGAGACCCCAACTATTCAGTCAGTTCCAGCTGTTAGCGAATTCCCTAACATGTTTCCCGAAGATCTTCTCGAAGTTCCTCCTGAGCGAAAAATAGACTTCGGCATAGACCTTCTTCCAGACACTCAGCCCATCTCTATTCCTCCTTATAGAATGGCTCCAGCTGAGCTTAAGGAGTTGAAAGAATAGATAAAAGACCTTATTGATAAGGGTTTCATCAGGCCCAGCATCTCTCCATAGGGTGCTCCAATATTGTTCGTGTGAAAGAAAGATGGTACTCTCATAATGTGTATCGACTAGCGTTAACTGAACAAGGTTACAGTTAAGAACAGGTATCCCCTACCCAGGATTGACGACTTGTTCGATTAGGTTCAAGGAGCCAATTATTTTTTCAAGATAGATCTCAAGTCGGGGTATCATTAGCTTAGGGTCAGGGAATGTGACATACTGAAAACTGCCTTCAGAACTCAGTATCGTCCTTATGAATTTGTGGTTATGTCCTTTTGACTAACTAATGCTCCTGCAGCTTTCATGGAACTAATGAACAGGGTATTCAAATAGTATCTGGACATGTTCTTCATTGTGTTCCTAGATGACATTTTGGTGTACTCCAAAAATGAGGAGGAGCATGCTAACCATTTGAGGATAGTGTTGCAGACTCTCAGAGACTGCCAGTAGTTCAATAAATTTAGTAAATGTGAATTCTGGCTGAAGTTTGTGGCTTTCCTTAGTCATGTGGTTTCAGGTGAGGGTATTCAGGTAGATCCTCAGAAGATAGCAGTGGTGAAAGACTGGCTGAGACCTACTTTCCCAACAGATATCAGAAGTTTCCTAGGTCTAGCTGGTTATTACCGACGGTTTATAGAAAGATTCTCTTCGATTGCATCTCCTCTGACTAAACTAAGTCAAAAAAAGGTGAAGTTTCAGTGGTCAGATGCATGTGAGAAGATTTTCCAAGAGTTGAAGACTTTACTCACTAGTCAAAACTGGAGCTGTAGTCCACTATGATGCTTCCAGAGTTGGCCTCGATTGTGTTCTGATGCAGCAGGCTAAGGTTATAGCATATGCCTCCTGACAGCTCAAGGGGCATAAGAAGAACTATCCGACTCATGACCTTGAATTGGCAGCGATAGTGTTTGCTTTGAAGATATGGATACATTACCTCTATGGGGTTCACGTGGATGTTTTCACCGACCACAACAGCCTTCAGTATATGTTCACTTAGAAAGAATTGAATCTTCATCAGAGAAGGTTGTTGGAGCTATTGAAGGATTACGACATAAGTGTGCTTTACTACCCAGACAAGGAAAATGTGGTGACATATGCTTTGAGTAGAATGTCCAAGGGAGCGTTGCTCATGTTGAAGAGGGCAAAAAAGAACTGGAAAAGGATATTCACAGGTTAGCTCGGTTAGGTGTGCGGTTGGTGGATTCAGCTGAGGGCGGAGTAGTACTGCAGAGTGGGTCAAAATTCTCGTTAGTTATTGAGGTTAAGTTAAAGCAGGATAAAGATCCCATACTAAATTTCCTCGAAGTATGAGGACTCACCAACATTGGTTGAGGGATGCGAACTCTGAGAATCAGCTAATGGTGGGGCTAAACCTGGATGTCAGAGCCTGTATCAAGAAATGATACAGCATAGAGTATGCAGTCAGTACTTGAAATTGTACTGAGTATGCAAGGTAAGTAAAACGGACAATTAAAATATATAAGAGTTCATAAAAGTAGGACCACATAATCATAAAGTAAATATCATAATGTAAACATAAGGGGTCAAGGTTGTAAAAACATTCGTAAACCAATCATAATTATAATTATAAGAGAAACATTTATTGAACATAACGTGAGCCAAGGTAACATAACATAACCATGCATAAACCATGAGGAACAATGGGAGGACTCGTCTCAACCGACACCATCATGATACAGCCTTACATGATGCCCTATTATTTCGCCCAAGTGGTCAGGACCATCCTTGGCTTGCCAGGCAGGGGGACGTGCGTGCGTAGCGATATCATGAGATCCAATAATATATATATATATATACACACACGATGGCACATAGTTCTGAGCCCACAGGGTTTACCTAAATGCCGAGTCTACTCGGTGCTAGACACTGCTCCCAAAAATATGCACGTGAGGGCTCATATAGTAACCATAAAATCATTCGTAAATTCATGGCCAAATAAATAATAACATGATGGATACCACTTGAAATACATGATTGGTCGTTAATAAGGGCCCATAAGTTTGTCAAAAGTCATAAATCCATAAATCATTAAATTCATACATACTTTTAAAACATGTATATACTTGATATTCATAAATCCATGATGAGTACTTGAGAGAAATCATATCATAAATCATAAATCATAATTTAG
>JACEIK010003350.1:20305-30671 GCA_018107945.1 Datura stramonium | reverse complement strand
CAGAGGAATCAAAACATGGCAAAACACTGTCACTTGCAACCATGCACATAAATCTATAACACTGACCCAGACAATTTGCAGACGATTTTGTTGACCAAATTCTCTCACCTCAAAGAAGACCCACTCTCTATCATGTGTATATGATTACATCAATGTATTTCTCTTGGGACTAGGTCAGATCACACTCACTCTCACAAAGAAATTCTAACTGTGTGCAGCAATGCCATAGGCTTGCATTTCCTTTCAATACCTCAATTTTCATATTGGTGACTTGGATCAATATAGGACTTATTAAGCTTGTAATGTAGGCTCGGGTTCAGGTATGGTACATATGGGATTAGTAGCTTAACCCTCCTTGGCACTACATACGTCTTGACTCCACTTTTAACCTTTTTTAATACTTTCTCCCCTTTTTCCTTTACTTGCTTCTTCTTTTATTTTCGTTTGTAATTATGAGTGCGGTTCCTCTTCTTTCAAGTATTCATTGATTTAACATTTTTCTTTTCTTTTCTTTTCTTGCTTTTTTTTCTCTTTAACAAAATTTTTGTTTTCTTCTTTTCTTTCACTACGCACACCGCACCCACTCTTTCATTTTCATTACCCAATCTCATTCCATCCTACTCCTCTTAATTACCCCTATAATAGCCACCCTCGACTTAGGCAATATTCCTGAGTTGGGGTTCACAGTGTCCAAGGAGGGACCAGGGCCAAAACAGGTTCATTCTTAATCAAAGCAGGAAGGTGAATCAGTATAAACAAAAAGAAAGGTCAATTTAAGCTCAAAAATTTGGATCAAGAGATATTTATTTTATTTTGGTAGGTATTTTAAGGCTAAAGTGGACTCATTAATCAAAAATGGCCTATGATCCTTTCCTAGTTTCCCATCCTCTATCTCGGTACGACTAACCAAGCAAGTTCTAGATTGACACACATAGCCGAATTTAACTACTAAATCTCACTCACACATAGCACAGGTCAACATCATCACTTCTACTAACTACTAGTTCAGGTACAACCATACAATGGTAAACATGTTCATAGTTTTAATTCCATGCAAAGATTCACAAAGGTCATACTTGTTTATTTTAACATACACATACAAAAAAAATTAGGAGGGGAATCACATTATCAGTTCAACACTAGAATCAAAAATTTCAAGCTTGTGATTACCTTAAGTTCACCTAACTTCCTTTTGAATGACACAAACAAACACAAAAACATAAAACCCTAAATGTGTCGGTTCTACTAGATAAGGAACACTCGAGGGAAAAGATATCTTGAAAGAAAAACCCTTGGGTTATGTTCAGCAAAAATACACAGGTATCCCTCCCCACCCTCATTAAGAAAAGCATGCGTCGTCCTCGACGCATATATATATATATAAAACAAAACTATGAAAATAGGGAACATACCTTTGTGACCTAGGTGTCTGCTACCCAGTCGGTGGAGGGTGCAGATACTCCTCCAATATCCTCTTTAATATCACTGGCTTGACCCAGTGCATTTTTAGACCCAATTGAGCTCGTTCCTTCTCCCCGAGCTCTTGCTGCCTCAATTGTGGCCCTCTGTCGAGCCTCCTCTCTAGATAAATGCAGCGCTCTCTTCATCTCTCTCCACTCTCACTTTTGCTGACGGAGGAGAGATACATCCTCCTCAAAACTTGCCTCCTCATGAGGCCTTTTTCCCTTATCATGTGCCACTGGCTCCTCAGTAATGAAGTCAAACACCGGCGGTAGCTCCTCTTCGCTCTCATCTTCTATCATGAGAAGCACAAGTGGAGGGATCGCAGCTACTTGTCGTACAGACAACTCCCGCACCTCTCCTCTAAGTGTTGCTACCTCCACATACCATTTTGCCAATTCAGGCACCTGTAACTGTGCAAGGCACTCATCCATGCGTCTCTCAAAAGCGTCCAACATTCCATGCATAGAGCTAGAAAGCACCTCCAATTCTTTGGCAACCCATGGCTTGACTTGCTCCATTAGCACCTTTACCTGCAGAGCCGTGTATGCTTGTTGTTTCTCAACCTTTGCCAGTCGTCTAGCCATGTCGGTCAGGAATTCTTTAGAAATTGTGACTAGACCGGCTGAAGGAGCACTCGGGGGTGCAATAGGTGGACGAGAGGCAGCTGTTATGGATGATGACTCTGGAACCTCCGCAGATGCAGGAATATCAGTTGCATCTGTAGCCTCAGGCTGGCTACCTATCTCCCTGGCCTCTGTGGTCTCTGCCGCAATCTCAGTAAATACAGTAGCCTTAGTCTACATCCCACTACTGAATTCCTCTGCTAATATAGTCGCTCCAGCGGATGCGGCAGCTTGATTTCTTGCTCTCGTACCGGGTTTGTGTCATCTCGTATTAACCCGATATCGGTTATCTTATGGACCACTATGTGCTGCTTGACAGATGGAAACTCTAGCACTTTTGACTCCTGACAGAGTCTATCAATAAGACATGGAAAGGGGATTGTAGTACCATCATTTATCGCTCGCTCTCTAATATCTTCAGCAATGTACCGCGAGAAATTTATGGTGTATCCCTCCATAATGTTGGCTACCAATGCAGCTTTTTCAGGTGAATGAATATTATCATTACTGGTTGGTACCAGCCTATGTCGCACCAGTGACCACCAAAATTTAGCGTGAAAATTTAATTTGGCCTTCTTGATCTGGGACTCAGTGCCATGTAGCCATTAAACCAACGGACCTCTTTTGGCAATGACTCGAGATAGTTAAGTGTATTTCCTGATTCGCTCCTCACTATTTAGCTTCTTAGTCTTAACTTTCTTTAGCTCAAATAGGCTGTTATTGAACTCGGCTGTGTTCATCGGGGCATGATAGTCTGGCCCATAAAGTATTCTGGAGATGGTCCTCTCAGATATGTACAAAGGTGTCTCCCGAACCAACACATGTGTCAAAGCAGGCCTCTTTTCTAGTCTTGACCACCTAATGCCAGACGTTGTAGTGTGGCTGCGTAGGCTGCATAGAATTCTCTGACTAGGCAGGGGCTATAGCTTCCTGATGGCTCGGTCAACCACCCGAACCTGTACTTGTCGAACAAAGCCTGCAACTCTGGAAGGTCCTTAAGCCCCATGGTGACTAGCCTGGGCTCCTTGTAAATGCTCCTCTTCGGATGTCCTTTATCATTTGGAGCAATGTCTCTGTTATAGATAGCCCTCATACCACGAACACACCATCTCTTCACGTTCCTTGGTTGATCATTGGATGTGTTCGAGGTCTTAGTCAGTTCATCATCTATGTTCCTTTATGAGCATGTGACTCATCATCTACTTCTGCGTCTTGCCCAGCCATGGTTCCCTCAGGAGCAATTGCGGCTGTAGCCCTGGCATTTTCATCAGTACGGCTCGGCGGATCCCTTGCCAGTGGAGTAGGAGCATAAACTAGGGTTGTTGGATTTGTAGTTCCTTGAGCCCTAGCCCTGGTTGATCTCCGCACCAGTTGCTCTTCTGACACTTCATATTCCTCCGCCGAGCCACTTGACTCTTCGGAGGAGGATGGCTCATCCCGAAGTCTGCGGTATGATGGTTGACTCCTCTCCAGCACTTGTTTCTTTGCCGGACCTTTCTTTGGTGTACCCCTCGGAACCATTGTACCTTTGGAAGATTAGTTTGTATACTAGATGAGATGAAACATAAGCACTTTTAAACTAAGTCTCAGTGGACATGACGAGTGATTTAATGAATAGTTTCCACTGGCAACGACTCGTGAGATCATTCGTTGTCTTCCAGTTGTATTTTCTTCATGTTGGGCCAGTGGACTTAATGACTGGTCACAACGAGTTATTATCTGAGGCAACGACTCATTAGGTCAGTCGTTAGGTACACGGTTCACCAGGTTTAATTTCCACTCAGGATGATCCATATGACGAGTCCTGAGATGATACCATGACCCATTACATGGCTCGTGCTCAAGAGTTTGACATACAGTTATTCACTTTGCTCATATCATGTTCATCATCGAAAATAAAGATTCCACAATCACAGCTTCATCAGATACATCAAGCGTTCCGAAAAAAGAAATTTTATTCAATGTATTACCAATAGGATTTCGTAAAACTCAAGATATTAGGTCGAATTTACAATTTTTATATGAGAAAACAAATGGAGAAGAGCATACATAACCAATTACTCACAATAATGTCGAGTTGAGCAGGAAAGAGTTGAATTTGCAATTTGAAATCTAGTTTGGTACTTTGTGCAAGTGAGTGCGATCGTGTGTGTGTGAGAGTGCTTTGAGATGGAGCAATTAATCTTGTAGTGGTGAAGAAGTGATTTTTGAAGTTAAATTTCTAATTTCAAGTTCAGGTGAGAGTTTAGAGGGCATGAACATCGGGTTTTTTATATGTTTGAAAAAAAATTACCCTAGTTAGTGTGTGGGTTGGGTTGGGTGGAAGTTACTTACAAACACATGACGGCCCACTAAATGAGTCTTTATGTGGTGAGATAACTCGTTTGGCCCTTCGTGCATTGACTTGAGCTTAAAAACTTACCTGGGACCTAACGACTTGTGTAACGACTCATGGTGTAACCCAACGAGTCGTGACCTGAGTTGTGGGCCCCGTACTGTGGTGCTTCGTGATGGGTCACTTAACGAATCGCAATGATTCATTAAGTCAGTTGTTTTCACCTTTCTCAGTTTGATTTCACCTATGATCCAGTAGACTTGACGGAAGACCTCACAATTCGTTGCTAGTGGCAATGACTCGTTTGGTCAATCATTGTCTACACTGTTTTATGCAGCAATGCTGACGATCCAGTTAACAAGTCATTTGGTCTGATGACGACTCATTCTGTGCTTTTTGGCACTAGAAACTCAATTTTAGAATTTTGGTTTTAACTTCAAATTTCCCATCTTAATTACCTGCACACACCAACACATGTAAACATTATATTTTTCTTACAATTACAACTTGGGTTGCCTCCCAAGAAGCGCTTGATTTAACATCGCGGCACGACACGGGTGTTTTGACTACTCAGACTTCACCAAACACCTCCATGGGTTGCCTCCCATGCAACGCCTGATTTAACGTCAAGGCATGACGCAAGTCCCCAGGTTACTCAGATTTCACCCAGAGCCCAGAGATCCACCAGTTTTAATTCTTCGCTTCTCCCCAGATATGCTTTTACCCGTTGACCGTTCACTTTAAATCGATTTCCATCATGATTTTCCAGTTCAATTTCCCTATGGGAGAATACTTGAACCACTCAAAAAAGTCCCAGCCATTTAGACTTCAACTTGCTAGGAAACAAATGAAGTCTAGAATTGAATAGTAGCACCATATCACCCGGAGTGAATTCTCTCTTCTCAATCTTCAGGTCATGCTGAATTTTCATCCTTAGTTTGTAAATTTTAGAACTCTCATAGGCTTTCAACTGAAATTCATCAAGCTCATTTAACTGATCAAGCCTCAAGTTCGCAGCTTCATTCCAGTTCAAATTCAGCTTCTTGAGCACCCACATTGCTTTGTGCTCAAGTTCAACCTGAAGATGACAAGCTTTTCCATACACAAGCTAATAAGGAGACATACCTATAGGAGTCTTGAATGCGGTCCGATGAGCCCATAAAGCATCATCTAGATTTCTTGCCCAATCTGTATGGTTTGCATTCACAGTCTTCGCCAAGATAGTATTTATCTCCCGATTTGTGACTTTAACCTGCCCACTAGACTGCGGATGATAGGGTGTTTCCACCTTGTGTTTTACCCTATATTTATCCAATAAAGAGCTAAACAACCGGTTACAGAAGTGCGAACCCCCACCACTAATTATGGCTCTGGGAGTCCCGAATCTAGAAAATATATTCCGCTTCAAGAATGTTGTGACACTTTTCCCTTCATTATTTAGAAGCGCAACTGCTTCCACAATTTTGAAACATAGTCAACAGCAACAAGTATGTACTTCATCCCTTTTGAGCTTACAAATGGGCCCATGAAATCAATGCCCCAAACATCAAATAACTCAATGACCAGGATGGGAGTAAGAGGAAGCTCATGCCTCCATGATATGTCTCCTTTCCTTTGGCATGCATCACATGCCTTTTCGAAATCATGCACATCCTGGTGAATTGTTGGCCAATAATACCCACATTGCAGAATCTTATGGGTTGTGCGAATCCCTCTTCGGTGACTCCCAACAGGGGATGAGTGGCAGGCCTCCAGTATACTCAGCATCTCTACCTCTGGCACGCATCTTCGAATCACCCCATCAGCACATATGCGAAATAAGTAGGGCCCATCCCAGAAAAATTTCTGCACGTCAGACATAAACTTCTTCCTCTGGTGAAAAGATAAGTGCTCCGATACCACATCACTCACGGGATAATTACCAAAGCCTGCAAACCATGGGATGAGATCTTGTGAGGCCGCTAAAACCTGCTTGTCTGGGTATACATCATCAATGTCATGCTCATCTCGAAGTGCTACATCAGGTTCCAATCTTTATAAGTGATCTGCCACCTGATTTTCAGTCCCTTTCCGGTCTTTTACTTCGAACTCAAACTCTTGTAGAAGGAGAACCCATCGAATCAACCATGGCTTGGCATCCTTCTTTGCCATCAGATATCTCAAAGCTACATGGTCTGTATGGACTATTACCTTAGTTCCAAGCAAGTATGCCCGAAACTTCTCAAATGAAAAAACTACAGCCAACAGCTCCTATTCTATCACGGTATAATTTTTCTGAGCTGGCTTTAGAGCCTTGGTAGCATAATAAATCGGATGGAAAATCTTTTCACACCTTTGGCCCTACACAGCTCCTAGGGCCACACCGCTAGCATCACATATGACTTCGAAAGGCAAAGGCCAGTCAGGTGCCACTATAATGGAGGCAGTGGTCAATCTCTCTTTAAGGCATTCAAAATCCTTCATACATGCCTCATCAAAAACAAACTTCACCTCTTTCTCGAGCAGTTTACACAAAGGATGAGCAATCTTTGAGAAGTCCTTGATGAATCTTCTATAAAACCCTACATGACCTAGAAAACTTCAAACACCTAGGGGTGGTAAATAAGAAATAACATCAATCTTAGCTCTATCCACCTCAATACCCTTACCAGAAATCCTATGGAAAAGCACTATACCTTTCTTGATCATGAAATGGNCTTTCCAAGGTATAAAGGCATGAACCCCTTACCAGAAATCCTATGGAAAAGCACTATACCTTTCTTGATCATGAAATGGCACTTTTCCAGTTAAGCACCAAGTTGGTCTCTTCACATCTTTGCAACACCTTGCTCAAATGAGACAAACAATCTTCAAATGAATCACCCACCACCAAAAAATCATCCATAAATACTTCAATGATGTCTTCCACCATGTCAGAAAATATGGACATCATGCAACGCTAAAAAGTGGTGGGTGCATTACATAACCCGAACGGCATCCTCTTAAAAGCAAATGTACCATAAGGGAAAGTGAACGTCGTCTTCTCTTGGTCTTTGGGGGCTATAGAAATTTGATTATACCCCGAATGACCATCAAGGAAACAGTACCATCCTCTTCCTGCAAGTTTGTCTAACATCTGGGCCATGAATGGCATCGGAAAGTGATCTTTTTGCATCCAACGGTTCACCTTCCTGTAATCCATTCATACTCTCCAACCGGTGATTGGTCTAAGAGGAATGAGCTCATTGTTAGTATTTGGGACCATCGTGATTCCTCCATTTTTCGATACACATTGGACTGGGCTCACCCATTTGTTGTTTGCAATAGGATAAACCACACCTGCATCCAACCACTTGATTATTTCCTTCTTGACCACCTTTTGCATAAGTGGGTTCAACCTATGTTGATGCTCAATACTCGGAATACAATGTGGCTCTAGATGGATCTTATGAGTACAAATACCTGTTGGGATTCCAATAATATCTGCAATGGTCCACCTAATAGCTTTCTTATATTTCTTCAAAATGGAGACCAAAGCCTCCACTTTCCATTCCTCCAAGTCAGCTGCAACAATGATCGGTAAAGTGTTACCGTCTCCCAAAAATACATACTGCAAATGAGACGGGAGTACTTTGAGCTCCAATACTGGAGGCTCCTCAATTGATGGCTTGACTGGTGGGGTCACTCGATTCTTCAAGTCTAGATCAATCTTCTTTGGAGCATAAGTGTATAACCCATGCCAGCAAGTACATTAACAATCTCCTCACCCCCATGGATCTCCTCAGTACCAACATCCATCAAAACTGCTGCTAAGTCATCAGGAATCAAAAACTCCTCAATGGGTATAATTGGGAACTCAGGTTCCATAACATCAATTACTGAGACCACCCTCATATCATTAGGTTGTTTCATGGATCTGCATACATTTAATGTCACTTTCTTATTGTTTAACTGAAATTTGAGCTATATAGTCTCCATACCTATAAGAGCACATCCAGTGGCGAGGAATGGTCGTCCCAAGATAATGGGGACCTCAAAACCAACCTCACAGTCTAGAATGACAAAATCGGATGGAAATATAAAGCACTCTACCTTCACTAGAACATCATAGAGGATTCCCACCGGATTTTTCACTATATGATCTGCCATCAAAAGCCACATTATAGTTGGTTTGGGGACTCCCAAGCCCAACTGTCTGAAAACTGCTAGCAGCATTAAGTTAATATTAGCTCCCAGATCACATGGAGCCTTAGCAAAGTTAAAGGCTCCAATAGTGCACGGTATGGTGAATGCTTTAGGGTATTCCTTCTTCTGAACAAGAGAACAAGATGCTATTGCACTACAGTGGTGCAAATTATCTGCGGGTTCAAAGCTTACAATCCTCTTTCTAATGACAAGGTCCTTCATGAATTTAGCATAGCCGGGCATCTGCTCAAGTGCCTTGACTAATGGGATGTTCACGGACAATTGTTTCGGCATGGAAATGAACTTGTGATACTTCACATCTTCGACCTTTTTCTTCAACCGCTATGAAAAAGGGGGGGAGGTCTAGGAATAGGTGTGATCTTTTGCTGTACCTCCTTCTCCTTTTCTTTGCCAGACCCATGCTCCTTTACATTACTAGGAGCGATCTTCTCAACTGATTCATAAGCCAAAATCTGATCCTCAGAATCTTCCACCCTATCATCATTAATCTCTACGGGCTCATCTGTCTCATCAATCACAACCTTCCTTGGAGGATCGACTGTCACTTTCCCGCTCCTAGTAGTGATGGCCATGCAATGACTATTATATATGGGATTTTGAATAGTGGTGTTGGGAAGCGTGCCTTTCTTCCTCTGGTTCATCGAAATAGACATCTGACTCAGCTGCTCCTTAATATTCTCTATGGCAATGGAATGTGATTCCACCTTTTGGTTTATCCTAGAAATATCAGTGCGGAGGTTTTTGAAATGGCCATCTGTCTCCTCCATCTGATTAAGAACCTTGGATAACATATCTTCTACCCGTGAACCACTAGACTCTGGCTCGTGGTTCCTTGGAGGAACACCATTTTTTTCATTCTTGTACTCATCACTCTTCTTCCAGTCACCATTATCTCTATATTGGCCTCGGTTATAATTTTTATCTCTGTAAAAATTTCGACCTTGGTTCCCTTGACCTTGACACCAAGAGTCTTGGTTAGACCCTTGTGCGTTGGTCCGGAAAATCGACCCCTGACCATTCAAATAATTAGCTTCCTCCTCATATTCAGATTCGCCTCCATCATTCCTCTAGGCCTTTCCCTAAGAACCCACAGCATTCACTTTTTCAGTTTTGGCTCCCATCAAATGCTTAGCAAGCAGCCCCATTGTGGTCTTTGTCTCAGTAATGTTTTGATCTCATTCTTCGTCCTTTCTTCTCTGTTCTGCAGTCATACCTACTGTATAAGAACTAGCCTGAGTATCTGACTCTCTTGTGTGCCATGCACGGTTGGTTTTAGTAATTCTGTCAAGTAGCTCAGTAGCTTCAGCATAAGTGTGGCTCATAAATGTTCAGCCAGACACGGTATTAGCCACCGCCTTGGTGTCAGCATTTAGCGCTCTATAGAAAATTTCCAGAAATGTATCATCTGGGATCCTGTGGTTGGGCCCCCTTTTAAGCTTATTGTTGAATCTCAACCACGTCTCGTGAAGTGCCTCAGCATTTAACTGCCTGAAGTTATATATCTCATCTTTTAACTGCAAGGCCCTGGAAGGTGGGAAAAATCTTTCAAGAAAAGCTCTTTTCAACTCCCTCCATGTAGTGATAGAATCGTTGGGCAGTTCTGCCAACCATAGTGTTGCCTCACTCCCTAATGAGAAGGGAAATAACCTCAGCCGAATTGCATCTTCACTTACTCCTGGTTGTTTGTATGCCTTGAAGATACCCCGAAATTTTTCAAGTGATTATGTAGGGATGGAAATTGGAGCGGGGCGGGGCGGGG
>JACEIK010003349.1:146352-160102 GCA_018107945.1 Datura stramonium | reverse complement strand
AACAAGGAAATCTTCTTTGATATGATTTATCATATTGAAGATAAAGATCTTAAAAGAAAATATTTAATAGAATTAAAAAATATAGTTCTTAACCAACAACTTGACAAAGAAACAATTGAGCCTTTTAATATGAAAAACGTACTAAATAAATTTAAAGAATAAAAGTCTAGTACAACAGTACAATATCTTCAAACTGAATTATTACATATTAAAAATAAAGTCAAAGAAGTTAAGCAAAGACTTAACAAGCTAGAAACATATGTCCTTACGAATAAACTATTAAACGAACTAGAACAACTTAGCCTGAAAGTCCGAGGAGTTATAATATATCAACTCATGACTGAACCGACGATTCACACCATCATATTACGACTCCTACCATGAATCGTACCATCAACATACGACTCGTGGTTTCCTCCAGTGACTTATGAGTCCTCTTTTCCTAACTCTCTGAATATTTCCACGATTAGTACCATGACCCGTAACTCCATACTACGAGTCGTACTATTATCCGTATAATCGTTCACCTGATAACTCCAAAGACTTGCTACGAATCCTGGCCATGGGTTGTATCCACATACTACGGCTTGTAAGGGGGGACTCATGGTAGGGAAACAACTTATCCAATCTGGACCACGGGTCTTCCTACGACCCGTACTACCAACCTATGACTTGTAGATTGAGTCATACTGAAGTAATTTTTTTCCAACTTTTCCTATTGATCACACTTCAAATCTCAGGTCTAGTCTTAGGAACTTTCAAGGTATTATAATATCTCCCTCTTGGGAACATTCGTCCTTGAATGTGGGTTAAACTGTCATGACCAGAACGTAGATCCGGACCGTAAAATGGGACAAGGAACCCCGAGAGGCCCCAAGTCGTCCCATGACATAAGCATACATCTAACTTCATTCATTATAAGCGGAAGACTAATCACAAGGCGTAGAGGAAACATAAACATAATCATAACATATCATAATGTAAAGAAATATCTAGACATACACACAAGTTGAGTACTACATGCTGTCTGAAAGCCTCTACTATACACAATAGGTTGGTGAGACAACACCCCCAACTAAACCGGACAGGTACTAAAACATATAACAGCATGAATGTCTATCAAACGGCCCACAAAACATGAGGACTCACCAATAAGCTAAAAGCTCTCTCTGATATGATCTTGATATGAGGATGAGCTTGAGAGCCGGAATCTATATTATAAGACGATACAACATAGAATGTATGCAGTCAGTATGTGGAATGTACCGAGTATGTAAGGTAAGTAAATGGACATTTAAAATGTGTGAAAGCTCATAAAATGTCATAAGAGTAGGACATCATGCTCATATCATTACTATCATAACATAACATATCATAGTGCTCAAGGTTTTCACATCATTCGTAATACAATCGAAATCATAATTATGAGAGGAAAGCCGTATTGAACATAACTTGAGCCAATATACATAATCATAGATATTCATAAATCATGAGGAACGGTGGGAGATTCTCCTAACTGACATACCCCATATGAGCACACGTGAAGCAAGACTTGTAACCCTAATCGGGAGGGTGTCCGTACCTTGCAAAGGGTAGGACCATGAAAGTGTGATATCACAATGAAAAGGTATGTTTGGGCCAGGGAAAGTCACAAAAGAGGTCCCAACATACCTATGGTGGCACGAAGTTTATGAGATTGGGGGCAGAACCTAGGCTCCGAACCTGCTCGATTTTTGATACTATTGCCAAAACATATATACTGCTCATAGTATAACATGCATGAATTCATCGGCTAGTTAAATCATGATAATAATAAACATAATTATACATACGTGAACTAGCCATGACATAAGTCCCGTGAGTTGGCCAAAACATAATTTATGAATCATAGGTTTCATGCATACTTGAAGATCTTACTATATCTTGAAAATCATCAAATACTGATGGGTAATTTATTAAATCCATATTTAAATCATAATTCATGTTGTGCTTATAAATATCATCAATTAAAGCGAAGATCATAAATCGATTCATCATAGTTCATGCTTAAATAGGCTTATTTTAGTAGAAACCGAAATCACTAGTTTTAATAAGTAAAATTAAATGTAAAATCTGATCCAAATAAATAATATATAATGTATATCATAAATCATAAAGCCCATTAGCAAATTATTTGAATTTCACAAAAATTGAATTAAAACCCCATGTGGTTTTTGAATAAATTTTCATAAGTCAATAGAGGATGGGCATGGGTGTCAACATAAACACCGATTCGTAACCCTACAGGCCTGAAAAGTCTTGAGTCTACAACTTCTCTGATGCCCAAGAAGGATTTGAATGAGAACCTTGAGAACTTGCTCTAGATCACCTCCTCAACTTCTCAAGTTTGCATGCATGAAAGAAAATAACTTACAATAGGTTATTTTGCCCTCCTAAAACCCACTAAAACGAGCCTTAAACGACGTAGTATAGGCTTTAGAAACTTAGAATTTACAAAAAGGCCCTTACTAATTCGCAGAAAATTAACTGTCAAGTGGTCCTAACGGACGACCTGACGACTTGTGGCCTAGAGTAACGACTCGTCACTTTGCTCGTCAAGTGCACTGCATCCTTTATTCTCCTGGGCACTGAACAGGTCACATCACGACTCATCAGGGGTGGTCACGACTCATGGTCACCACTCATTCAGTACACTGTCTCATCCCCCAAACTTTGGACTCCAAGCCTGCCAACGACTCACCCCAAGAGTTGTTAAGGCTAGCAATGACTCGTGGGGACTCCCATCAGGTACACTGCCCAACTTTCTTCTTCCCAACTCTATTTCATTCCCCACGAGTCACTTGACGATTTTTTCTAAGGCTGCAACAAAAATTCCCACTTTTTCCTCATTTCAACTCCCAGGTCCGATATTTGAGCTCTCATGGTATAACAATTATCATTATCAAATACTGATCATTTAAACTGAAAACTGACGGAATCACTACCTCTAAGTCAAAATACACAGCTGAACTGAATTCAGGCATCACATACATTCACCATAACATAAACTAAACTTGCGCAGAAGAATTGAACATGGAACTAAATAGAGTATTAGGGCAACAATTGATGCCTCAACCCAAAACTGAGCCGGTAGGAAACAGGTGCAGGTATTTAGCCATCATATCAGCTTCGGCTTCCCATGTAGCTCCCTCAACATGTTGATTTCTCCACAACACCTTTACTAAAGCTACTTCCTTGTTCCTCAGCCTCCAAACTTGACAATCCCATATTCCAACTGGAACTTCCTCATAGCTAAGGTTATCCATTACACCAATGCTATCCACCGTGACTACTAGAGCGGATCTCCCAAACATTTCTTCAAAAGAGACACATGAAACACAGGATGCACGAAAGATAACTCTAAGGGCAAGTCCAACTCATACGCTACCTTACCAACTCTTCTCATAATATGGTAGGGACCAACATAATGGGGACTGAGTTTTTCATGGATGCAAATTAAGGCCATAAGGAACCGCTAGCATGAATTTGAGATGAGGGCTTTCTTACCGATTGGGTTTTTGTATTAGTTTGTATAAGGGTCAATTTCAACTGATCATAACTCCAATGTTACGAAACGTTTTTGGGTGATTCATCATATAAAATTAAAGCCCTTTAAGTCTTATTTCCAATACATTTGACCTTGTGTCAATCGGAGTTTAGAGTAAAAAGTTATGAGCGATTTAGTGAAGCAGCAACAGGCATTGTATGACTCTCAGTACGAGTTGTGCAATCAACCTACAACTCGTACTGTTGTTCATAGTAATTGCCAGTTGCAGATTGTATTTCTATAGTTTTGGGGAATTTTAGTAAACTCCTATGTTTCTATCTCCTAAATGGCATCATTTTGGGCTTTCTAAAGATTGGATTAAAGGGATTAGCCTATCCTAAATCCTCACTCTCTTCAAACATTCGTAGATTGAATCTTTCTCTCAAGAAGAAGCTAGGGTTCATCACCTCCAACTTCTCAATTTCTCTGGGATCTTAAAAACAAGTCAAGGGATCATTAATCCAGGTATGTAGGGATATGAGTGAGGGGTTTCTTCCACCCTCACGCCCTTCTCAAGTTGTATTCTTAATTCTCACCCCCATGCTCTAATTTTTGTTGTTTTCGAATTAAGCTTCTTGTGGGTGAATTCTTTCATATTTTTCTATGAAATAAGTTTCCTAATGATTCAATTTATGTTCCTATGATTATGAATGCTTGTCCCTTATCAAATCTCTCGTGAATCTACGAATTCCAAGTTTCAAGTATGATTTTAAGAACTTCTAGGGTTTTAACCCAATTTCATGAAATTCTCTACGATACGCCTATGGGTCCAATTCCCTCATGTTCCAAAGAATGTTTTAATATTAATGGGAAGATTTCATCCTCAATTTAATTATAAATTCATGTTTTCAAGCTACTAAAAATGTATGTCCTATTATGCATGTTTTATGAAAATTAAAGCTTATGATCAATGATTTCAAGCATGATGAGATATTGAGCATGCATACATGTTTATGAGCTCTCAACTTATGATTCCATGATTTTTAATTAGGATTCCATTTAAATAATTCGTGATTTTAAGTTTTGGGCAAGTTCACATAAGTTAAGTATGCTTTTATAATCCACCCCATTTCTATAAAATCAGCCTACCATATGATTTTGGAGTCTATAATCCCACTTTCAGCTTATGGTATGATTCATGTTCATTGAAAATGATGGTGATCACATTGCATGTTTTGGGAATAGTATCTAGCACTGACTAGGCTAGGGTTTATATAAACCCCAGGCCTTAGCATTATGCACCAAAGTAGGTTTACATATATACTTTGGTACCTCCCTTGTGAGTTTTCCCCTGCCGAGAATGGGCCTTCAACTTGATATTGATATCATGGTAGCGCCCTTAGCCCTGACAAGGCTTTGGATGGTTCTACCCACTTGAGTGTAATAGTTGGGACCATGTAAGCTCTATTGTGGGAATGTTGGTTATATGACGAGTCTCCCATTGATCCTCATGTTTTAAGTTATTCATATTCATCAATCATGATATTATGTTTTTAGCAGGTTTAACCAAATGTTCTGTTTTACTTATGATTATCAGTTTCAGCTTTGGGTCATTCAATTCAGTTTATGATATTCAGTTATGTTTCAATCATATTTTCATATAATAGCATGCAAGCCTTATTCTTAAAATCGTATGATGAAATGTTTATGATATGCATGATTTTAGTTTACTAACTCAGCGATTTTACTTACCTTGCGTACTCGGTATATTTCAAGTACTGACCACATACTCTATGCTGCATGGTTTCATAATACAAGCTCGGACATTCAGGTTCCATCCAGACGCTAGGCAAATCCTCAGAGTTATCGTATCCAGCCTGTTGGTGAGTCCTTATCCTTTGAGGACCTTCTTATCATCTTATATTCAGTATATTCAGGTTTATTCTTTAGTGAGTTAGTTAGGGTCTTGTCCCATCAACTCGTCAGTACGTATAGGCTTATCAGACATAGCATGTATTCAGTTTCGGATCAGTTTTATGTACTCCGTTGTTCAGAAGTTATTAGATATTTAGACTTTCACTATATCAGATGTTAGTTTTCTGCATTATTATGTTGAGCTTTAATTAACATGTTCATGCTATGGGTCGACTTGGAGCCATTTATAGTTCTAGGTTCCGCGTTTAGATCCGGGCCTATGCTAAGGTCGTGAAAGGTAATTGCATGAATTCATCATATAAGCTTAACACATATAGAGTAATATTCAAGAGTCTAGGTGTCTCAAACAAAGTCATACACAACTCAATTTGCTTTAAAATTAAAACTCTACTTGCCTCTAACAATCATGCACAACACTCACAAGAGCATCAAGCAGTCAATCAGTTAAGGGTTCAAACGCAAAAACCTATTGACTAATTTTTCCTCAAGACGGTCATCATCTATCCATCGTCGGTAAAAATCCTTTACTATGACTAAGACACTATGTATATACACACAAAAACTTTTATTCTCGGTTCAAAGTGCCTCCCTTCGAAAAAGAACAAAAAAAAAATCAAAGTGTGGGTGAACTATTCTTAACTCAGAATTTTAAAAGAAACAATTTTCATACAAAGAAGCACTTCACTCGAAAACTAGCACCACAAAATTTTTAAATATACCCCTCACCCCACACTTAGGTCATGTTATGTCCCCAAAGCACCCTTTATAATCAAAACTAAAGGTGAAAGATACTTCCTGA
Organism: Datura stramonium; assembly: GCA_018107945.1. Classification (NCBI taxonomy): domain Eukaryota; kingdom Viridiplantae; phylum Streptophyta; class Magnoliopsida; order Solanales; family Solanaceae; genus Datura; species Datura stramonium. The sequence continues at coordinate 153,842 of JACEIK010003349.1, read as the reverse complement.
GGCCTCTAGGCTTAGTTAGCAGCATGTGTTGTCTATTTTTCATCACATGGGTCATTGACCCCACACTCATCTTTTTGTCTATGCTCCTATGCTACCCCTTCTTAGGGTACTTAGAATTCTCCTCAATTTGTTCTTACTTCACAAAAACAAAAAGTGAAAATAACCAAAATCAAAAAGAAAATGAAAAGAAATTGTACTTGTGGTACCCTTGGGTTGCCTCCCAAGCAGTGCCTGATTTTACATCACGACACGATGTGAACTATACTTTTCAGGATATCCTCAAACAACTTGTCCCTTTCGGGAACCATATCCTTTTCTTTTTGAATTTTGAGGGAATAGCCTCCACACTTTCCCTCTTTACCTCCATCAGTTTCTTCAACTTATTTACGCCATCTTACTTGGGCTTATTTATTAGGATGTCCTGCAAAAGAGGATCCATGGAATCCACCACCCCACACTTTGCATCTTTCACAACACTGATCCTGCAAAGATCTTTATAGTGTGTGGGTGGGTTGATCTCCTGATATACTCTGAAGAGCTCCTCCTCCTCATTTACCCTTATTTTAAGGGTGCCAGCTCTTACATCAATTATCGCTCCACTAGTAGGTAGTAATGGCCATCCCAGGATGAGGGGTACCTTGTCATCAACCTTAAAATCTAAAGTAATGAAATCAATAGGTATGATAAATTTACCTACATTGATGAGAATGTCCTCAATAATCCCCTCTGAGGCCATCGTTGACTTGTCTGCCAGCTGTAGCATCACTCTTGTGGGCCTTGGTTTCCCTCAATCAAGTGTTTTGAATAGAGATAGGGGCATCAAATTCACCGCTACCCGTAAAGAACACAATGCCCTCATTATACCTGTTTCACCTATTTGTATGGGGAGAGTGAAACTGCTTAGGTCTTTGAGCTTTTTTGGAATTTTTCTTGTCACCCTGAAACTGCACTCCTCAGTGAGTGCTAGACTGTGGACATCCACCAGCCTCACTTTGTTGGCCACCACGTCCTTTAAGTAGTTTTTGTACTTAGGCATTCCCTAAAAAACATCAATTAGTGACAAATTTATATGAAGTTCTTTGAAGATATCAAAGAACTTCTGAAAACACGCATCCTCCTTGGTCTTCTTGAGCCTTTGCGGGAATGGTGGTGATGGTCTCTATAATGGTTGTATTGCTGATTCTTAATTATATTTTGCAGCACTCTAATTATCTCCTTTCACAACTAATGGACCCAGTCTGACTAGCTCTGACTGCACCTCATTTATCTTCTCCTTTCTGTGGTGCGTCAGCCAACTGCTTGCCACTCCTCAGACCGATGGCCATACCCTGTTGGGGGTTTGGATATGTATCACTGGGTAAGCCTCCCTGCGGTCTATTGTGTTGCGTAGCTGCTAATTGACTCATTTTCTTCCCTTAATTTCTGGTGGCCAACTGCTAATTTTTAAGTTTTGAAGTCATCATGGTCTGATCGGCTTCCATCTTGGTCTGGTTTTCCAGGATCTTTTGCAACATCTCTTCGATGTTGCTAGACTAGCCACTATTTTGCTTATTTTGCTACTCGTACTGCTGTTGTTGAGGTTGCTGGTAACCTTAACTCTGCCCCTAATTTCTACCCTATGAAAATTTGGGGTGATTCTGCTAGTTTTTGTTGTATGTATTCCCATAGTTTTTATTACCTCTCGGCACATAACCTACAAAATTTACTGACTCTGGATTGACCCCGCAGAGTTTGCACCATGTCCGTTGTTGCCACATATCTCACACCAGCTAAGAGCTAGTTGAATTGCATTAACCTGTGCCTGCAACTATGTCATACTCAGTTTTGCTGAACTGAGTCATCATTTGGTGCTAGAGTGAAGCTAATTGGGTTTCCAATGCATTGATACTATCCACCTTAGTAAGCCTCGCTGCTCTCTTACTTTCCGCTCTGGATGATTTACTATGCCACTTTGGATTTCCTTGGGCGATCCTGTTCAACAGAGAATACAGTTCTTCATAAGTCTTCTTAAGTGCTTGCCCATCTGATGCGGAGTCTAGTAAGATTTTAGTGTGGTGATCTAGACTCTCCACAAAGGTGTGGGCTAACACGTCATTAGACTACTACTGATGGGGGGCAGTCTCTCAGTAATGATTTGAATGTCTACCAAGCCATGTAGAGATTTTCCTTCGGTCTCTGCTTTAAACTAAGTATTTCACTTCTAAGCTTGCAGTCTTGCCGGAGGGAAAGAATCTGATGAGGAACTTCCATGCTAGGTCGTCCTAGGTAGTGATGGAATTTGGTGGCTCCGCCTTCAACAACCTATTTTCCTCTCCCAAAAGTGAAAATGGGATGAGGGTAAGTATGACATAATCAGTTGACACTCCGGTGGGGAAAAAAGTGTTGCTAATTTCTAGAAAGTTCTGTAGGTGCTGCAGTGGGTCTTCATGTGTCATTCATGTAAATTGCCCATGCGAGTGCAACAATTGCACCATATTTTATTTGAGCTCAAAATTGCCTCTACGATCTGGTTTGCATATACTGGAGGTCACATTGGTCGCGAGTGGGATTGCCACTTCGCGAACTGGTCTGGCTGCCATTTTCTCTGGCAACAACTCTTCCTGCTCAACTGGTGGATGGTGTTTTCGTTCAAGAACCTCTCTTTGTAAAAACTGCAATTTCAATTAAAGAGCCTCTCTCCGTAACAAATGCAACTATTGGCCAGGCTCTAACAATGAATCCACCAGTTCTTTATTCCTTCACAGCCTGCTACAAGGACAACCTGTTACCTACAAATTACAGACCAAGACCAAGATTTTTAACACTTTCAGAAAAATAAAACTAATACAAACACTAAAAATTCACCAAAAGGTGCTAGTCCCTAGCAACGGCGGTAAAAAGTTGTTGCGCTCCGACGCATGCAAGCATACAGTCGTGCAAGTAATATAGTGACTCTTAAGAGCCGGATGTCGAACCCCAAGAGACTAGTCTATTTTAGCAAATTACAAAGTTCCATTGTTAATTCAAATTTCACAAGTGTTGATTTTTAAAGATTTGTGATTTTTTTAAATTTAGAAGTGATCACAAATTAATCAGAAATCAATAATGAAAACATCTAGAGTTACGGCCTGACAATCATGCACTGTTACATTAAACATTCAAGTATTGCAAATTAATTTGTTGTCTCACAAGATATATGCAATGTGCGTGGTCTTTTGAGCTTCTAAACATTACAAATTAGCCTCACAACTACATCGTTAAGCGGGGATGTGACATCCTAATCCGTGTGCATTTACCTACATTGAGTGGTTTATGGGGTTAACGCCCTTGTTTATGGACATTCGAACCTATAACTATTTAATCTTAGTTGCACAACTACTTCTATGAGCAGTGATGTGACAATTCTACGTGGGTGTCTAGCTATCTTCCTGTTTTATAACCAAGATTAGTATTGTAAGAACAACACTAACCGTAGCTCTAGATACCAAATGATACAACAAAAAGTAGAGGATAACTAACTTGACACAAAATTGGAAGGACAAGCAACCCTTGTTAACGAACAAGGACCTCAAATCTAAATCAAGCTAGTACCAAGTTCTTAGAAATACCTCAAGGGAGAAGATCTATCCCTGCAATCCTTCTCTCTACACAAATGACACTTCGAAGCTAGGCAATTTACTATACTCAATGTATGCTTTGTTCAAAATCATGAAAATCTACCATAAAAATTAAACTAGCACCTATTTATACTAAGTAAGGAAAAGAAAGACTATTACAAATACACCCTTAATAAATAAGGGTCTTGTTTGGTTCTCTTCTTTTTTCTTGATATCGAGGAATAGCCATTTGCAATATTAGCCCATATTCTTTATCAACATGGCTACCTTGTGCTCCCATCCATTCTTCACCGTCCCAAGCTATCATCCATATATAGGCACTTTGGATTGCATCACAATAGGAGACTTCATCTATCACGACCGAGCTGGGACCTTGGATCAAGACAGGACCTAGAACCATGAATGGCTCCAAGTCGACCCATCACATGAACATAACAAATAAAAAACATACATCAAGAGGAATTTGATAAATTAACATGAATAAGCAGAAGTCTAAATAGCATAACAATCATAAAATAGAGTCAACACAAAGCTGAAAATTCTACATAATGCTTGATAAGCCTCTACTACTATCTGATAAGCTGATGGCACAACATCCTCAACTAGCTAGCTAAAGTCAGAAACTGAATATAACACAACTCAACACTAAACTGAAGGTCCTCAGAAGATGAGGACTCACCAACAATAGGAAACTGAGCGAAGTTGCGGAAAAGCTGGACTAATGGCGGAGCTGAGTCTGATCGTCTGGACCTGTATCATGAAACGATACAACCTAGAGTATGCGGTCATTACTTGGAAGGTACTGAGTATGCAAGGTAAGTAAAACATACTAAGTAAATATTAACTGAAATCATGCATATAAACATAAATCATAAGATCATGAGAGTAAGGACTGCATGCTGAAATCTGAATCTGAAACAAGTATAGTCATAAGCTGAATATCATATCTGAATAGAATGACCCAAAGCTAAAAATAGAAATCATATGACTTGTTATAGCTTGAATCTTAAGTAAAAGCTCATAAACTAATCAATTGGTCAAATTTTTTTAAAACATAATACGTAAATAATGAACATGAATAACTGAAATTATAAGGAACAATGGGAGACTTATTATAACTGATACCATCACGAAAGAGCTTGCGTGATTCCCCAACTGTCATACTCAAGTAGGTAGAGCCGTCCAAAACCTTGTCAAGTCTAAGGACGCTGCCATCATATCAATATCAAGTAGAAGGCCCCTTGGAGCAGGGAAAAACTCTCTTGAGAGGTCCCAAATATAAATATACCTAAGTTGGTGTGTAGTTTTGAGATCGAGAAACCTGGAAACACCAATCCTACTCGGTGCTAGACGTTACTGCCATAAACATGCACAGTGCTCCCATCGTTTTTCAACGAAGCTGAAATCATAATCACATGCATACTCTTAAATCTGAGCATAGGGAGTCTCGACTCCAAAATATATCATAAGATGATCTTATTAGACTTGGATAAATCATGAAAAATACTCAACATATGTGGGCTTTCCCAAATCATAAAATCATGTATACTTGAAATAGACTTCATAAGTCAAAATTATAAATTACATGGGTAATTTGTAAATGTTCACTCATGCTAGATATCTCATCATACTTGAAATCATGAATCATAACCTTGACTTTTCATGAGACTTGCATAATTGGGCATAATTTTTTCTAAAATTTTAAATCATAAATTATAATCAAAATAGGTATAAAATCTGCCCATGAGTTTTAAAACATGCTTTGAGACATGAAGGGAATTAACCCATAAACAAGTCATATATAATTTCATGAAATTAGGATAAACCCCATAAGATCATAAACTTGACTTCATGAACTTGAGGAGAAATTTGGCTTCCCTCGTAGCTCCCTCAACAAGTTGATTCCTCCACAAAACCTTCACTGGAGCTACTTCTTTGTTTCTCAATTTTTGAACCTGACGATCAAGGATCTCTACCGGAAACTCCTTATAATTAAGTCTATCCTTCACACCTATGCTCTCCATGGGGACAACTAAGGCCGGGTCACCAATGCACTTCTTCAATAGAGATACATGGAAAACTAGATATATCGAGGCTAACTCTACTAGTAGCTCCAACTCATATGCCACTTTGCCAACTCGCCTCAGAATCTTATAAGGGATAACATATCGGGGACTAAGCTTCTCTGTCTTTTCAAACCTCATCACTCCCTTCATGGGAGACACCTTCAAAAAACCCAATCATTAACTTAAAACTGAAGCTCCTCTATCTAACATCTGCATATAACTTCTGATGACTCTGACCTATTTTCAGCCTTTCCCTAGTAAGATGAACTTTCTCCATGGCCTCAGAAACTAAATCTGGCCCTATCAACATAGCCTCACCTACCTCGCACCATCTGATAGGTGACTTAAACCTTCAGCCATAAGGAGCCTCAAATGGAGCCATCTGAATGCTGGAGTGGTAACTATTATTGTAAGCGAACTTGATGAGAGGAAAACGATCATCATAACTACCCTTGAAATCAATCACACATGGTCTCAACATATCCTCAAGATTCTGAATGGTCTGCTCATCTTGACCATATGTCTATGGGTGATAAGTCATGCTAAGCTTGACCTGAGTACCATGTCCCTTCTGGAATGATCTCAAAAACTTCAAGGTGAAATGAGTACCTCTATCAGAGATGATGGACAAGGGAACTCCATGAAACCGAACTAACCCCCAAAGGTACAATATAGCATAGTCCTCAACTGAATTGGTAGTTTGACCAGTAAGAAATGCGCTTTGGTCAACCTGTCTACAACCACCCAAATAGAGTCATATTGTTGGCGTGTACGAGGCAACCATGTAATGAAGTCCATATTGATCTCTTCCAACTTCCAGGTAGGGATAATAATGTCCTACAGAAAACCTCCAGGTCTCTGATGCTCAACTTTCACTTATTGACAATTCGGATACTTAGCGACAAACTCCGCTATGTCCTTCTTCATGCCATTCCAGGAATTGACCTCTCGTAAATCACGGTACATATTGGTGGTGCCTGGGTGGATAGAATACTGAGAGCCATGAGCCTCTCCCCAACATCTTCTCTCTCAAGTCAACAATACCCCGAATACATAAATGACCCTGGTAACAAAGTACGCAATCTCCCCCTTGGGAGAAGACCTCCACCTTATGATTTTGGACTGTTTGCTTTAGCTTTACTAAGATAGGATCCTCATATTGCCTAGACTTGACCTCGGGCACAATGAGGATTCTGAACCACTATGCATAATGACACCACTATCTGTCGAGTCAACAAGGCGAACCCCTAAATGAGCAACTCTATGGACATCCTTTGCTAACTCCTTCCTTCTATCCTCCACATGAGACACACTCTCCATGGATAGTCTACTAGGGGCATCTGCCACTACATTACACTACTGGAAATAGGGCCTATGGAAACACCACTAAAATTTTTGCAGTAGACCAAAAAACTGTAGCTATAAATATATTGCAACGGTTACGAAACCGTTTCACCAGATCGCGTGGCAATAGTGCTACTGGGACATTTCTTGCAACGGTTGTCATAACAGCTGCTATAGCATGGTCTATTGCAACGGTTATTCCTATTTCTACCACAACAATTATTCAGCATAAATTGTAACAGAAAAAAACTATAGCCATAGGGCTTTATGCAATGTTAGACAATATATTACCACACTTAACTTTATACTACAACGACAATTTTTTTATTAGTGCTATGATTTTTTGGACAAGCAATAACGTACAAAAATTCTATTGCAACGGTCAAAATTACCTAACATAACGGTTTTAAAGGTTGTTGCAATAGTATATTTGGTTTATTTAAATTGTATAACAACGGTTTTGAGTAGCTATTGCTACAATATA
>JACEIK010003349.1:78107-141385 GCA_018107945.1 Datura stramonium | reverse complement strand
ATCCTATGAAGTCTGATCAACTCCCGGATATAAAGCCTAGCATAATCCTCGACTGAGTGTGTAGTTTTAACTAGGAGGAAGTGTGCGGACTTAGTAATATGGTCTATTATAAACCAGATTGAATCATGCCGCCGACGAGTCCGAGGTAGACTTGTAATAAAATCCATATTTACTTCTTTCCACTTCCATGTGGGTATGCTGATATCCTGAGTCAAACCTCTCGGTCTCTGTTGTTCTACTTCGACCTGGTGGTAGTTTGGGCACTTAGCTACAAATTCTGCGAGTATCTCTTCATGTCGTTCCACCAATAAATATCCCATAAGTCATGGTACATCTTAGTAGCACCTGGGTGTATGGAACATCTTGAACTGTGTGCTTCAGCCAATATCTTCTATCTCAAATCACCCACATCTAGTATGCACAACATACCCTAATAACGGAGTACACCATCTCCCTCTTGGGAGAATGCCTCCACTTCCTTTCTGAGAACCGCTTCCTTCAGTTTAAGCAGTATGGGATCTTTATCCTACCTTAACTTAACTTCAACTACCAACGAGGAATCCGATCCACTCTGCAGCGCTACTCCGCCCTTAGTTGTATCAACCAACTGTACTCCCAACCGAGCTAACCTAAGAATATCCTTTGCCAGTTCCTTTTTTCGCTCTTCAAAATGAGCCACTCTCCCCATAGACATCCTGCTTAGGGCATCAGCCACCACATTGTCTTTTCTCAGGTGATACAGCACGCTCTTGTCATAGTCTTTCACTAGCTCCAACCACCTTTTCTAACAAAGATTTAGGTCTTTCTGACTTAACACATACTGAAGGCTCTTGTGATTAGTGAAAACATCCACGTGAGCCCCGTACAGGTAGTGCCTCCATATTTTTAATGGAAACACCACCACTACCAACTCCAGGTTATGATTCGAATAGTTCTTTTCATGAACCTTAAGCTATCTAAAGGCGTAAGCTATTACCTTACCCCGCTAACTCAGAATTCTACCGAGTCCAACTCTGGAAGCGTTGCAATACACTACAAACCCATTTTTTCCTTCTGGCAATGTCAACACTAGAGCAGTAGTGATTCGAGTTTTCTAAATACTGGAAACTCTTCTCACACGCATCTAACCATTATAATTTCACCTTTTATAAGTCATCCTAGTGAAAAGGGATGCTATATAGGAAAATCCTTCCACAAAATGTCGGTAATAATCGTCTAGACCCAGAAACATTTGATTTTGGTGGGGGAGGTAGGTCTGGGCAAGTCTTTCACCACTGCTATCTTTTGAGGATCTACCTGAATACCCTCACTCGAGACCACGTGACCAAAGAAAGTCACGTACTTAAACCAGAATTTACATTTGCTAAATTTTGCGAACAACTGGCAGTCTTTGGGTGTCTGAAGAACTATCCTCAGGTGATTAGCATGTTGTTCCATCATTCCTGGAGTATACCAGAATGTAATCGATAAAAATAATGGATAACATATCTAGATACTACTTTAAGACTCTGTTCATCAGGTCCATGAAAGATACAGGGGAATAGTCAGTCCGGAGGAAACAACCATGAATTCGTAGTGACCATATCGAGTTCTGAAAGTTATTTTCGGCATGTCACATTCTCTAACTCTCAACTGATGATACCGCAACTTGAGATCTATCTTAGAGAAACAACTAGCTCCCTGAAGCTGATCGAACAAGTCGTCAATCCTGGGTAGGGGATACCTATCTTGATTGTGACCTTGTTCAAATCATGGTAATCGATGCACATTTTGAGGGTACAGTCTTTCTTCCGCACGAATAGTATTGGAGCACCCCAGGAAAAATGTTGGGTCTGAGAAAACCTTTGTGAAGAAGGTCTTTTAGCTGCTCCTTCAACTCCTTAAGCACAACTGGAGCCATTCTTCAAGGAGAGATGGAGATGGTCTAACTATTTGAGAGAAGGTCTATACCAAAGTCTATTTCCCTCTTAGGAGGAACTCCGGGAAGATCTTCAGAAAACACATCAGGGAATTCATTGACAACTGGGACCGACTGGATAGTTGGGGTCTTATAGCTGGAATCTTTGACACAAACTAGATGATAAATATACCCTTTGGAAATAAGATTTCTGGCCTTAATATAGGAAATAAACCGACCCTTAGGCACTGAACTACTGCCCGTTCACTCTAAAGTTGTCTCATTAGGGAACTGAAACCTGACGACCCTAGTTTTTTAGTCGATGAGGCATAAACGGGAGTGTAACCAAACCATGCCAAGAATGAGGTCAAAGTCAACCATGTCAAACTCTACTAGATCAGCTGGGATGACCTTATTGATGATTGAGACTAGGTAGTTTCTATACACCCGGCTGGCTCTAGCTGACTCACCAATTGGGGTAAAGACTGAGAATGGTTCTGAGAGGACCTCTAGATTGATATCGAACTGGACTGCTACATAGGGAGTCATGAATGAAAGTGTGGCTCCTGAATCTATTAGGGCATACAGGTTTAGATAAAAAAGTATTAACATACCCATGACCACGTCAGGTTAGCTCTCCTGATCCAGATGAGAGGAAAAAGCATAAAATGGTTTTGGCGCTGGCAGCCATCCATACTTGAAGTGTTGGCCTGCTTTGCTGGTCGACCTAATGGAGCTGCTGAAGTAGTGGATGGTGATCCCCATCCTGCTGACAGGCAATCTTTAAGTCGATGACCAAGCTTTCCACAACCAAAAAAACCCTCTCAACCCTGAAAGCGTTCTCCTGGATTGTTCTTGCCACACTTAGGGCAACCTGGGTAGCTGTAGCGGTTGTTGGCGCTATGACTCTGGGATTGTGAGCCAGATTCTCGACCCCTCCGATCTTTTCGAGACCTGAAAGTAGGGGCACTGGATGAAGTGGGTGCTGGAGCCATCTGCTGCTGCTAGTGCAGTGGGCGGCTACTACCACTAGATCTCTAATGGCCATAATCTGGCTGGCTGGTTCTTTCCTGTTTGTCTCCCACTCTAAGTATTTTAATTTTTCGTCCTTAATTTGCTGGGCATGAACTATGAAGCTGGAGAAATTGATGTCCTTAATAAGCATTGCAGTCCTGCACTCCTTGAGGAGAAAGTTCGAAACCCCATTAAAAAATTTCATCTTACGAGCCCTTGGCTCGGCTACCATCTCTGGAGCATATTTAGAAAACCTTGTGAACTCCAGTACGTACTCTTTCACCGTCCGATTTCCCTATTCAGATTCCTAAATTCCACCACTTTTTCTTATCCTGGGGGAAGAATCTATCTAGGAAGGCTATAGGGAATTCCTCCCATTCCATCGGTCCTACTCCAGCTAGTCTCCCCTCCTTCCCTATTCGTACTAGATCTGGGCTACCCCTTTCAGCTGGTAGGCATCAAAGTTGGCACTCTCCAAGGAACCGACACCCATAATTCAGGTGATCTTTCTAATATCATCCACGAAATCCTGTGGGGTCCTCTCGCACCTTAAATCTGTGGAAAATTAGACGGTTCATCTGAGTGAAGTACCGAACTCGGGAAACTGCTGCACACCCATTGTTGTTGATCAGAACCACTTGCTAGTTAACCTGATTGGTAACTATCTGCGCGAACCGCTAGATAGCCGCCCTGAACACTACGGTGGAGACTGAGTCATCTTGAGGGATTGTTGGAGCAGGTAGGGATGGTCGGTGAGTGTTATAGGCCCTTCTTTCGTTACAATGTCGCGGAGGCATGATTTCACTAAAATGAAAGAGAGCATGAGCTAGTAGAGAGTTTCTGGAATTGAATTTCAATGCACGATAAAGAGTATGAACAAAAGGGAGTTTTCCTAATAATGTCTTGTAGCCTCACGATCATAAGTGAGGCGCGCTACACACCCATGAAAAGGACTCTATTTGACATGGCTCTCAAACATCCAAGGATACTTTAAAGCTAGTGCTCTAATACAAAATTTGTCATGCCCGAGTATATACCCTGGACGAGACATGGTATTTGGAGTCACAAGTAACCCAATTCAACCCATGGTCTATCATAACATTGGCATTCTCAGTAAATACATAGCGAAAGCTTTGAAATAATAAAATAAAACATTTTATGAAAAAGAACTAAATCATAATTTTTATACAAATGGAAGCATAAAAGGTATGCGTTAGTACTTTGAATGTACTGAGTAAGTAAGAGTAACCACACACAAAGGATAAAATAACTGAACTGGAAAAACATACAATGACCAACTGAAAATACTAAAATTGAATAACTGTGATATATTGAGATAGTAAAAATGACCTTGTCTGATGGTCAAAGACATGCCCTAAATCTGAGATACTAATATGAAATACTGTATTGAATTGATTAGAAAGGACTCATCTTAGACTGAACTGAGCTGACTAGTGGGAGAGTCTATAACCGACATATATCAACGTGAGCTATCCATGGGGTTCGATATATACATCCCATTGGTAGGACCAAATATAGCTTTTATAAAATATAACGTAAGGTGGCAATGTAGTTTTGAGAACTAGGTGTGCTGGAATCCCGGTCCGCTCGGTGCTAAGTCCTACTCCCACTGGATAGTCCTAGACTAACTACTAAGCTGATAGATCGAAACTGGAGCCCAATACTAAGTCAGGAATACCTATCTAGAAGTACCCTGAGAGTCTTATCGGATCGGATTCTATACCTGGTGTTCTAAGAATGGTCAGAGCTGCTTATTTGGAAGCGTTGTAACCGTCTAAAGAACCAACTATAATATAAAGCTGGAATCCTAAGGCTGGTCAGAGCTACTTATCTGAAAGTGTCATGACCGCCTAAATAACCACTAAGATATGATACTGAGTCTAGTTTTGATAACTGGGAGGTACCACTGACACCTCGAATTAACTATGGTCAGACTGATCAGCTGACATTTTTTTCGGACAACACTGAGGTTGCTAAAAATCTAACTTAGACAAGTCTGACATGATTCTGACTAAGATTATAACATAAATTAAATACATGTGCATCCCAAAACTGACAGAACCACGCTACAGGGAAAACTAGTTCAACTCACAAATTTCTAATTTCTACTGAGCTATGACTTGGGCTGAATTATGCTACTAGCTACAATCTTTCACAATTTCAAGAAGTAGGGAATAAATAAGAAATCTAAAATCATGAGAAATATTCCCTTTGAATCCACAAAGAAATCTGCCTAAAAACATTTCACATTTCGAAACTACAGGGCTTTAACTGATAGAGAAGAAATTAGACAAGGTTTTAGGGACATAAGGGAAGAACTATTCCCTTGTTGAATTCCCACATACCTGGTGATGTAAATCCCTGAGATAATCGCTTGAAAATCTGAGGAGAAATGGACTACCCTAGTTCTTGCTCTGGGAGCTCCTGAGAGAATTTTACGTTGTAGCTTTTGAGGGGATGTGAGAAATGAAATAAATCGTCAGTTACCCCCTCTAAAACCCCTGATTAAAATCCAAAGCGACATAGTTTAGAGTCTAGTAGGTTAGGAAATTACATAAAACTCCCTAGGAATTTGCAGGAAAAAGGACCTTGCCAGTCCCCACGAAGCACTCTGTGAGTCGTGAGTTATGGGACGACTCATGGTGTCCAGTCATGATGTGCATTGGAAATTTTCTATGGGTTCCCCAACCTGTCAACGACTGACTTCATGAGTCATCACGAGACCTAGCGACTCGTGAAGTCTCCCATTTCCACTGAACAAATATTCCTCTTCAGGGGTCACCACAGGCTGCTTGATGACTCGTTGCCGGTGACCACGACTTGTGGTCACCTCCCGTAGCCCTCACTGCCAAAACCCACATGTGGGTCACCAAAGTAGACACCACGACTCGTGGTGTCCCAAACAAGTCGTGGTGAGGACCTGTTAAGTGCACTACCTTAAATTTTCCAACCTTTAGTCAACCCTTGACAACGACTCACATAATAACTCGTTGTGTTGACCATGACTAGTGGTCACATCCGTGGTCACTAAATTCCCCAATTTTTCAACCAAGTCCGGACTCTTCCCCACGAGTCACTCCACGACTCATGGTCTACCCTACGGTTCACAGGGTGACTCGTTTTGTGACCTGGTGCAAAAAATCCTATTTTTTCTATTTCAACTTCTAGGTCTGATCTTAGGGTTTCCGTGGAATTACATAAACATGACTTACTCTAGTCTAAATTGTAGGATATTTATGACATATAATGATTGAGGACATACTCAGGCCATAAAAAATTCAACAGAATATCACAATATATTTCACAATTTCATAGCATAGGCAGAATAGATATATGAGGGAAAGATTATAATAGAAACTATTAAAGTTTCTTTGCTTTTCCATAAAGACAAGAGTACTATAAATAGCCCCAACTATAGTTATGTAAAAACTCAAAGTCTCACAGAAACATAGATACTAGAAATTGAAATGTTTTTGTAGTATCTACCTAAGGTTCGGTAGGCTCGTATCCCTATTTTAACTTCTTTAAGAAACTCCAGCATCTCAAAAGCTTAAAAAATTTGTGAACTCCAATATTACAAAGTCATTTTTTAAGAACTAACTCTATATCCACATTTTACTATTTAAAAAATCAAGAAAGGATCTATTTCATGCAACGACGAATCTGCTCATTTCATAAAAAAATAATATATAAGTAGGCATATGACTCCGAACAAGAAAATGCAAGAACCAGAATGAAGCTGTGAAAGAAAAAGGTAGCAACAATTATTAAACAGGCATATGACTCCGAACAAGAAAATGCAAGAACCAGAAGAAGAAGAAGAAGAAGAAGAAGAGGAGGAGGAGGAGGAGGAGAAGTAGTAGTAGTAGTAGTAGTAGTAGTAGTAGTAGTAGTAGTACTAACCTTTAGAAGAGGAACGAGCACATAATGCTAGCATGTAGGGGTCAAGTCATAATTTAGGGTTTAGGCATTGGAGTCGTGCGGTGATGTTAGTGGCAATTTCTTGAGGCATAGTTTCCTTTTCTTCCTCAAATTTTTCTAGCATTCTTTGTTTCATCCTTTCTTCTTTTTCCTCCATTTTTTGTTGCATCAGATCATCTGCAGAGGATGAAGGATCTCCTACTTTCTCTTTCAAGACTGTCTTGGCAACTCCACGCCTATACAGTCTTACATGAGCTGGATGCTCAGGTCCCATGACTGATGTAAATGGATCAACTGACTGATTACCATCTTCACTTTGTTAAGTTTGTATTCTCTCCATTTCAGCCTACAAATAAAATTCAAGATGAAGAAGAAGAATAAGAAGAAGAGGAAGAGGAAGACGAAGAGGAAGAGGAAGAGGAAGAGGAAGAGGAAGAAGTAGAAGAAGAAGAAGAAGAAGAGGAAGTAGTAGTAGTAGTAGTAGTACTGACCTTTAGAAGAGGAATGAGTACATAATTCTAGCATGCACATTTTAATATATAAAAAATCAAGAAAGAATGTATTTCATGCGACGAGGAATCTACTCATTTCATAAAAAACTATATAAGTAGGCATATGACTCTGAACAATAAAATGCAAGAACCAGAATGAAGCCCGTGAAAAAAAGGTAGAAGCAATCAGTAAACACGCATATGACTCCGAACAAGAAGATGCAAGAACCAGAATGAAGCCCGTGAAAAAAAGGCAACAACAATGAGTCTACTATGAAGAAGACGAAGAAGAAGAAGAGAATGCTAGCATGCTCGGGTCAAGTCATAATTCAGGGTTTTCTAGCATGCTAGGGTCAAGTGGTATTCAGGGTTCAGGCATTGGAGTCGTGTGATGATGTTAGTTGAAATTTCTTGATGCATAGTTTTCTTTTGATCCTTGAATTTTTCCAGCATTCTTTGTTTCATCCTTTCTTCTATTTCCTCCTTTTTTTTGTTGCATCAAACATCCGTAGAGGATGAAGGATCTCCCACTTTCTCTTTCAGGACTGTCTTGGTAACTCCATGCCTATACAATCTTACACGAATTGACGCAAATGGATCAACTGACTGACTACCATCTTTACTTTGTTAAGTTTGTATTCTCTCCATTTCAACCTGCAAATGAAATTTAAGACATGATAATTCAAGTTAATATAACTGAGTCAATAATCAAGAGCAAACAAATGATCTCGATAAACTTTAAACTAGAATATGTCATACAATTTTGCGAATTGAATCCTCATGATTCCTTGTATATTTGATTAGATTTCCTTGATCGTGTGGCCACAAAAATGTCCTTTCTTGACAGAACATCGTCGTTTCCTTTTTCTTTCCTGGTTACATGAATATATTCCCGTGTAAGGCAATAATTTCATATTTAATAAAAAATAATATTCAACATCAAACTTTCACATATTAAAGCAAAACTTCTTTTGCCAACCGCATGTGGATGCCTCAACTCTTTTTCAGTTCTCAGTATTAGTACGGGACATTTTATGCAAATTTATGTCATCATCATATATATAAAGAAAAATGACCACAAGAAAGAAGTGATGAGTATAGTACATCAATCTGGAGAGTCTACAATAAAAGGGTCGCAATTATTGCGGCAACAACCTTCCCAATGGTTTGGTAACAAATCAAAAGCTTACAGAAAATATACTTACTCTGAAAACTAAAGTGAAGATCAATAATGCAGTTTCATAAATCATCATGTTTTAAGATTAAAACATCACCGAGAAAAGACTTAAAAAGCACGACAGTTTACTTCAACGGGATGATCATTAGTTACTATATTTCATGCTTGCAATTCCAAAGATCAACTAGAGTTTAGAAAAACCTAGTTTGATACTTGTAGTAGATTCTCCACATATATGTTTAAGAACTTACCCGATTTAATGGAAAAAAAGTGGCAGAAATTTCTGCCAGTGAAAGAAAATGTTCGAAAGTTGTTCTGTTCTAAAAGGGCATATGTTAAAAAAAGATAACAAATCTAGTATGTATGTTTATAGAGTGGATAAGCACCATTTTAATGGTAACAAAATATATCAATAGTTATTTCTTACTTGAGCTTCATCGGAGTTCCAATAATCAAGGAGACCCTTAAATTTAGAATCAGAAACATATTTAGGCCTTTTTGCCATTCAAACTTCGTCACTACGATAGGGGTTTTAATGTAGTCTCTTCAATCGAATCTTATACGTTCTCGAAGCATCTTGAATTGTTCTAAATCCCATTTTTGTCTGACTTGAGAAATTTCATATTTCTCCTACAAATTGGTGCAATTGGGTTAGTACAAAATATATAAAATATTTTCAACTAGAAATTAGAACCTAGAACTGAAAACGTTGATATATTTCCACATATCATCTTTTTTGTCCACTTTCTTCCAATTCTTTACATTGAGAGGACAAAAGGTTGAATTCCTTGCCAATGTGCCAAGGAGGCTAGTCAACTGTTGCACAGTTGCTACGTTAGGACCAATTGGTTGGTTGCGCTTATTTAGCAAAATTTACGTTCAGTATGTCCATGTACCCTTTTCACTTGTGTTCTACCTCTTTTCTTTTTTCAATGGAAGGGCCTACAATAATTATGAATTAGAGATAATTATCAAATAAAATATGTTATTTTAATTTATGATTGAAATGTATATATTCTTACCTTGTTTTGTAGATTGCTCATTTTTTTCATGAGTGGTAGTATCCAGTGTCACATGTTTCCTATTTTCCTCTACTGCTTATATTGCAGAAGAGGTAGAATGTAGTGAAAAATGTTGTCTGCTTTCTGATACTGCTTGTGTTGCGAAGAGGTAAAGATGTTGTCCATTTTCTGGTACTGCTTGTGTTGTAGAAGAGGGTAGCGACATTGGTTGCCTATTTTTTGTACTTCTTATGTTGATGAAGAGGTATTATGCAATGACCCTTGTTCCACTTATTTACATTTTATTATATAGGAGATGTAGAACCTAATGACACTTGCTGCCCATTTTCTGGAATTGCTTGTGCTGCAAAAGAGGTAGAATGAGTGACATTTGCTGCACTTATTTTTGTACTTCTTGTGCTATAGGAGTAGTGACCAATGGCACTTGATGCACTTGTTCTCGTGCTTATGATCCTACCCATGGATGTTGTTGTTTTTCATATTTTAACCTACTAGTCTAAAAACTTTTTCTGGTTCCTTGTAGCGAATTCTTTAACGATGTAAGTGAACCAGCCGGAAGGTATCTTGAGGTTGCTACTTTTTTGTTTCTTGTTGGACGCCCTTCTTGATTCATGACTATTCAAAATTCTGTCATGTTCACAAAATTACCATGTTTATCAGCACAACAACATGATTGAGTATCAAAAATTTCTATTGAAGCATGAAATCCAATTTCTAGTTTAATTCTTTTCCTTAATTCTTTTCCAATTTCTATCGAGAAAAATATTCTATAGTTTAATTCTTTTCCTTAATCAGTTTCTATCAGTTCAAGTAAAAATTGAAACTAGCTTCAAATTGAACTACTTTAAGAATACCAACCAAATCTTATGGCAATATAATCTTATTATTTAATTTGATGAAGTAGCTCTAAAATGCTGCCATTTTTATAAGAAGAAACAACAGTTTCAAACACAGATGAACTTACATAATCTTTAAATTTACATCTTTTTCTAAATAGTTTCCTTGTATAGAAGCCAATAACTAATTTCAAAAGAAAAGAAAAAAAGGTGCATAAAGATCCTCCTTATTCTCTAATCAGCAGTCAGGGATAAAAAAATGAATAAAACTTCAAACAATTTTCACTTCTAAACTTTGTGGATCACCACACGACTAATTTAATTGGGTTGTTAGTGTTCCTGTACTGGGTGAATATTATCTCAAACAACCAGTAAATCTTAAGACATGATGAAAACCTACATGGCCTCTCTTAAAAATTTCTGGATTTGATACTTCCAAGAAGTAGTTTAATTCCATGCCTCCAATTGTCAATTGGATAGAAAGTCGATCAAACAAAAATAGAAGTTGATCATGAACTGAAACTTAACAAATTATTCAATTGATTTCCACCTGATGGAAACTATAACTTCAACAGTTTATACAAAAAGATAGTTTGATGGAAACAGACCTGATCAAAGCCCAACTTGAATGCTCCAATTTGTCTTGAAAATCCAGAATTCAAAGTAGCATCAACAATGAGTAAAACATATTCCTCTAAGTTAGACAAGTCAACCTAGAAACAAGACATCAACTTCAATGATTAGCCTATTAGAATCTTAGAATTTGAAAAAAAAAAAGAAGAAAAAACTTCTAAGAGATGAAAGTTGTCCACAGTAGAAGAATTGAACCAAATTGCAAGTATAAGAATCCTGCCTTTGGCAAATCTGTCAAAGAAGCAATCAGAGGGAAGTAAGAGTGTGAGACCAATTACCAAGTTGAATATAAATTTCAGATTTTCCCCAAAAATTTCCTCAAATTGAAACAAAAATCTAAAAAATATTTAAACTTTATCTTATTGAAGAAAGAAAAGAAGGGAAAAACAGAAAAACTGAAATTGGGATAACATAGCAAGGAATTTTAAAAGCAACAACAAAGAATTTACGAAGAGAACTGAAGTTTCATATGATGAATCATCAGTTGGCATACAAACCTTCAAACTCAAGTTTCCCAAATTTTGTTTTTTTTTCCAATTTATTGTTTCTTTATTACTCAAAGAACAGTATTGTAGATAGAGAAAAAGGAAGGAGGAGGAGCAAAGGACCCTATGATGGTAAAAAAGTTGTATGAATTCACTACTCTTTTGCAATGTCGATCATGTGTGGCCCTAAACAAACCAATGGATCCAACTCTGACCCTGAGATTTGGAAAAATAGTAGTAGGAGTAGCGCTACTACTAAAAGCTCACAACAACAAGAGATTCATAATTTGATCAACGAATACAAAAAGGAGAGAAGTTTGCAATATGGTAGTACTAAAACCTCTGGATTGTCTGAATATTTCATTGATCAAAACAAGAAAGTAGAGGAGGAGTTGATCGAGTTGAGAAAGATGAAAATTGAGAAAAAATACCCATGTTGGATAGAGTTCATGGACCAATTATCTGAGTTTAAGTTGAGGGAAGTTTTAAATTTGTTGGATGAAAAAGTTGAAAAGGTGAAGTGTAGAATTAATTTGTTCAAAGGGAATTATGCAGTGGACAATCGACTAAGCTCAAAATATCAAAAAATCAAATTCTATGCAAACATACATATTGAAATCCCTCTATTAGCCCCTAATCATTTAATACATACCTGGTGATATCCCCGAAACTATCAACAATGAAGTTACAACTCTCTTAAATGATGCACTAGCTTTCTTCAATTCGAAATTTTTAAAAACCTGTAAATTTGAAGCAACTCTGAATAAGATTCTAAGTGGAAAAAAATGAAAGATAATTAACACGATATAAACAAGAATAATCATAAAATACTTTTTAAAGGATATTTATCACTCACCGAAAAAAATAACAATGGTAAGAAAATTCATAATTTCTTCTTTAATCATCTGCATCCATCCAACCCCAATCAGTTTCATCAGTCTCATCCTCCTCTTCCAATATTTCCACAGTTGTACATTGTATATCTTGTGCATTAGAAGGCATATCAACTATAGCAATGGGTGAATCTTCTCTTGACCATGTAATGTCAGGATCATGTAATCTATTTAAGGATCAAATCTAATCGATAGACTCCCTCCAAAATGTTCTCCAATATTAGGACAATTCTCTTCCACTAAATCATACAAGGCAACAGGAACTTTGTTCCTTGCATAATAAACCCCTTTCTCAATTGGATCCTCAACATAGAAAACTTGAAGAACTTGTGATGCCAACACAAACGGGTCATCTGTACTGCATAATATGTTGAAGTATACCCGAGTTAACCCATATTCGTCTACTTCATTATGAAACCAATCACATCTTAACAACAAAACACTAAAACAACCTTAATAATTAATCTCAATGATATCTTGAATAATTCCATAATAGATAACTTCTCCATCAATGGGATTTTGATCCCTAGCACTAGCAAAACTATCAGTTGTTACTAATAAAGTCAATCCGCTATTTTGAGTCATGCATGGGGAATCTCGATTTTTGTATGAAATCGATATCCATTGATCCAATACCCAGTATATCTCTTGGCTACAAAATTTTTCCCTTTAGCTAGCCATTGTAAATAATCGGGTACTTCAATATTTTTAACTTTCTCTTCAGACCAATTGCTGAATTCCTGACTATGATTCTTTGCTCTTGCCCATGCATTTGATCTTGTATGATTACTCATTATATTTTTATGTTCCCTACAATCATGATTATTTAAATTTGATCATTAGGCCTTTATAAAATGGAGCTTAACCTACCTTACTTATCATAACAAAGTAAATGAAGTTTAAAATGTAATTAATTATTACATAATTTATCTTACTCAATAAACATTTCTACTTGATCATCTCCACTGTTGAATAGAGCATACTGATGTGCTTCATAACATAACTGTGAATCCATCAAAAAAGTGGAATGATTTTTCTTCTCACATCCAATCGGATGACCTATCTTAGGGAATATAGGTGACATATTCTTAACACATTGATCATCCTCAGTTTGATCCTCAATTTTGTATCTAATGAATCTTGTCTTCAAGCCATCATGTAGGTATCTCAAACAGAAAATCAAGCATTCTTCAGCCAAAAAACCCTCTACTATTGATGCTTCTGGAAAAGATCGATTACGAACAAATGCCTTTAAATTACATAGGTCCCTCACAATGGAATACATCCAACGAAGATGAGTAGGACCCCCAAGATTAATTTTATTTACTAAATGAATAGGCAAATGTGGCATTATATCAAAATATGTTGGATAAAAAATTATTTCAAGGTCACATATTATTTCAACAATTTCAAACTCCAATTTTTCAGGATCTCTTCGCCTCATAACCTTACTACATATGGCTCTAAAAAGGTTTCCCAACTTAATCAAAGTCAATGAAACCATCTTGGGCAACACTTTTCTAACATCAACCTGGAGCATATAATGCATTATAAAATGAGCATCGTGACTCTTGTACCCTGATATTTTCATCTCATTCACGTGCGCATGATCTAATTTATTTGAAGCACACCCTTTTGGTAATTTGGCATTTTTATGGCAATGTAGAATAACCTTTTTTGTTCTGTTTTCATAAAGAAACAAGTTTGAGCTACACTTACACTTTCATTATTATCTTCTATTGGTTGTAGCTCATTTCGCATCCCCATTTCGTGTAAGTCATAGCGAGAATTTACATGATTCTTTGGCTTTCCATCTATCTCCAATAAAGCCCTGAGCAAACTATCACATATATTCTTTTCTATGTGCATCACATCAAGATTGTGCCTCAATTTGTTATATTCCCAATATGAAAATTCATAAAAATGGATCTTTTCTTCCACGGACCCTTATTATCTCGAGACCTTTTTTTGTTTCCCTTTCCAAAGATATTGTTGAAATCCTTCATCTCTTCAAGCACTTCAACACCCAAAAAAGGTATAGGTGCATGTCCATGCTCCTCGCTACTATAAAATGACTTCTTATCTTTTTGTGATGGGTGATTAGAAGGAAAAACTCTTCGATTACCCAAATAACACATCTTACGACTATGTTTGAGATACTGAGAGCATGTGTCATAATTAAAAGTGGGGCATGCTAATTTTCCCTTGGTGCTCCATCCCGAAAGAATTCCTAGTGATGGAAATCACTAACTGTCCTCAATAAGGCTGTAGGTATTCGGAATGTTTGCTTGGTTTCAGCATCATATGTTTCTATCCCAGGTTCCCATAGTTCCTTCAATTATGCAATTAATGGTTGTAGGTACACATCTATATCATTTCCGGGAGATGAAGGTCCTGGAATGATCATTGACAACATAATATACTCCAACTTCATGAAAATCCATGGTAATAAGTTATAGTTCATCAACATAACAGGCCATGTGCTATGAGAAATACTCATGGTTCGGAATGGATTGAAACCATCACTTGAGAGACCAAGCCTAACATTACGAGGATCTCTAGAGAAATCTTGGTGTAAAAGATCAAAATCCTTCCATGCTTCCCCATCGGCAGGATGCCTTATATTCTCATCTTTGGGCCATTCATTAGCATCCCATCTCAATGCAACAACTGTTTCAGGACACATGAATACCCTTTGAAGCCTATGTTTTAACGGAAAGTACCTTAAAATATTTGCATGAATTTTATATCTTTCATTAGTCAAGGCATGACCAACACTTTTCCATCTAGAAGACCCACAAACATAGCAATTATTTACTTTCTCATTTTCCTCCCAAAATAACATTGCAGTCGTTAGGGCAAGCATGTATTTTTTCATAATGAATACCCAAATCCATTATCACCTTTTTAGCCTTGTTGAAAGACTCTGGTAGCTTAGCAAAGCAAAATGCCTCTTTAATCAAATCTAACAAGTCTGTAAATGCTATAATACTCAACCCATGTAATGATTTAAATAAGTATAACCGAATGGTGAAACTCAATTTAGTGAAATTTTCACACATCAGATATAATTGTTGTTTCCCTTCCACCAATAATTTAAAAAATTTATTTGCATCTTCGGGTAACTCGTCTCCTACTCCTTCTTCATGCCCTAACTTAGCATCGACATTTCTAAATGTATCATGAAGTAGTCCATCAATACCTTCATGCCAAGAAGAACATTCATCATCATTGATTAGATGAGGTGTATTTCTAGAGGAAAACCCTTCTCCATGAAAAACCCATTTGGTATAGCCATCAACAAACCCATCAAAAACCAAGTGATCCTCCACCACATTTCTATAATGCCAATAAAAATTAATGCACATTTTGTAAGGGCATAATATCTCATTTTCTTGAGAAGCTCGTTCAGATGTCTTATTAAGGAAATTGTTCACTTCTTGAATATACTGATTCGTCCATCTTAGGCTATTCATCCAACTTTTATATTTATTATCCATTAAAATCCAATTAACATAAGCGAAACACCAAAATTAAAGTTCATGCTAAGCTAAAATACGAAGTCAATATTTAGATCCCTTTAGCAATAAGTGACCTAAATTTTTTTTAAAAAATTCTGCACATGTTCGCTAAAGTCAAGATTTAGATCCCTTTGCAATATTTGATCAAAAATAAAGATAAAATTCTAGATATCACAATTGAAGATGACGGAACGGGAAGACCTAGGATGTAGAAGATCATAACATGAGTGATTCGGCAGATTTGGATTCATATATTTTCCACCCATGTGGTTAACATTCTTCCACAATATTAAAGAAAGAAAAAGTCTTGGATTCAAGTCTCACCAGTGCCAATACAACTACTATGCCTCATCACCAACCAAGTTATACCAACACCAATACTAAAATATTTTTATGTACTTATTTTAATAAAAAAGAATCAAGACAGAGTTACACACTTAATTAAATAAATAGAGGTGTCACACTCTAACAACTTATGTTTTATAAATACGGTCCACTCTATCTAAGAAATTTCATTTCTATGTATATTTTATATTCACTAAAATAGTTTGTTCTATTAGGGATACTACCATATGTCGATAGAAAATTATGTCTTAAAACTATAGGTACATGTTTGATTGTGCCTAAAAAGAAAACAACCTGGTTGGAAAGAATGGGATTTAAATGTACTGATCATCAAGAGAAGAAGAAAAATTTGCATCAGCATTGTAATAATTCTCCATGCAAGTAATTGCTAATTTCAGAACATGGCATGCGATTCATTTTGAATTTTTGCAGTTTAGAGGGGCCACTTCTTGATCTCATCAATAAATAAATAGGTGCATTGGGTTAGAGAAAACAACACTTGCATTGAAGTGTCATTCGATTGAGGATAAGATCAATTTCCACTTTTAGCTCATTTTGTTGTTGATTTTTTAATTTCCAATTTCTTAAACATGACATAAGTTGCTGTATGGTTGGAATTTTAAATATTTTGTGCAAGTTACGTGTTACTATGAAGTTCATGTTCTTGAGTTATCTTGCTTATTCTGAAACTAAATAAGTATTTGTTAAATAAAATAAAAGATGTTTTAAGTGCCATTTTCAAAGTCTTCATTAGCTGGTAGCATGGAACAGTCAAGAAAGCAAGATGAAACAGAGTTCAACTTGAGAGAATGGGCTCTTAAGACTAAACTTAAGCAGTGAAAAAACTAATTCAAGAAGGTACTCTGCATCTTATACTAGAAGTTTTAGAGAAGACAGATGAGAACATTAGATTACAATCATGATATGTTTAATTCTGAGAAGCAATTGAGGAATCAATTTGAGAAATGAGTTCATATTGAAAAAAGTAATGAAATATGCTCAGTTGGAAGACTCTGTGCTGGTAGACAACTGCTAACTATAATCTAAGACTCTAAGGCCATCTGATTTTTTTTGTGAGAACTAAGTTTATTGGTTCTACAATAGTTTTGGGATTGGAACATTATTATCATTAAACCCTCACAACAGTTTTGGGACTGGAAGGCCACGGATCAATTTACATAAACTAAAAAATGTTAAAAAATTTATTCTCATTAGGGCTAATGTTTCCATCTTTTTTTTAACACTCAATAAGAATTATTCCAACCAAAATCTTATTCAATTCTTGAAGTTTGTTTTTTGGGATAAGTTCGTCTCATAGCTATACTGTAGCATATATGGAATTTCCTTTCTATATGCCTCGGCCCATAGTTGACATGGGATGAATGAGGTGTTCGAATCAGAAAATATTAGCTAAATGTATTAGAGAAGACATGAGTAGGAATTAATTAGTTTTACAGAACTTATATGACTATTATTAATAGTTGATTAAAAAAGCGGGCAGACAACACTATAAGGATTTCAATTAATTAGTTAATTTTTACCTAGGTTGTCCATTACCTTACTTCTTTAGGAAAAAACATATATTTGGTTGCACTTAAGGAACAAATCAAGAAAAAAAAGAAAGACTAAATTCTCCCTAAAACCCAACTGTTAGAAATGCATAATTAGTAAAATCAAAATGAGCAAAAGGGCCTAATATAACATAAAACAAGCAATCTGATATTGTAACGAAGTTGAGACAAAAACACAATAATTTGAAGAAGGAATATGAAACAATCAGAAGAACATACCCCCAAAATATCCAATAATAGATTTCCCCCTTGTCTACTAGGGCCAATTTCTTCTTCAGGCTAAAATCTCCACACACACTATCTACGAGAAAGGTTCAAAGAATCGACCCATGTCACTTACAGTTTAGTAGGAAGAAATTAGAAAATAAATCCAAAATAGATAAGCGAAAATAGAGAAGATAACTTACACTTAGAGCTTTGTGAAGATGAACAACAATTTCTAGAATGGCGAACAAACTCACAGCAGTGATGTGTAGCTTTGCATGCAATGATTTGAGAGATACTGGCGACCATGGACAACGATGTTGGAATGGCGATGAACTATGGAGAAGCGATTTTGGTATTCTTGAATGTATAGGAGAAGCGATTAAGGAGAAGCGATTTTGGATTCTGGAGAAGCGATTAATGGAGAAGCATTTTGGATTCTCGAATAGAATTAAATTAGGGCCAGAGTAGTTCTAAGCTTATTAGCTTATACGATATATTTTTTTCTTTTTGTTTTATTAATTTTAGGAAATTAATTTTGGCGGGTTGAGTGAAAATAAGGAGGGAAATAAATAATCCTAGCAATAGCAAACAACTGTTGCCACGAATAATCTATTGCATCAGGTAAAATAAACCATCGCTACAGTCTAATCTATGGCAACTGTTTATATATACGTGTAGAGGATTGATTAACAATGTGTGGCAATAACATTATAGACTTTATGCAACATGTATAACCGTCGCAATACCTGTTATATAGAAACAGTTGCCAAACCGTTGCAAAAAAGTTGTTGCTATAGGCCCAATTTCTAGTAGTGTTAGCTTTGCCCGAATGATAAAGGACACTCATGTTATAGTACATGAGAAGCTCTAGCCACCTCCTTTGTTGCAAGTTCAGTACCTTTTGAGTGAACATATACTGAAGGCTCTTGTGGTCCGTGAACACATCCATATGCACCCCATAGAAGTAGTGTCTCATCAATGCAAATACTACCCCTGCCAACTCTAGGTTATGCATTGGGTAATTTTTCTCGTGAGTCTTAAGCTGTCTAGAGGCATATGCAATAGCTTTACCATGAAGCATCAATAAACAACAAAGAAAAACCCTTGAAGCATCAAAATACACAACAAATCCATTCATTCCCTCAGTAGAGTCAATACCGGGGTTGAAGTGAGTCGAGTCTTTAGCTCTTAAAAACTCCTCTCACAGGAATCTGACAACTGAAATTTGACCTTCTTCATGGTCAATTTAGTCAATGGTGCTGCAATGGATGAAAATCCTTCAACAAACATCCTATAGTAGCCAACCAAACCAAAAAAGCTCATGATGTTCGAAGGATTAACTGGTCTAGGTCAACTCTTCACCATCTCTTTCTTTTGAGAGTCCACCTGCACACCCTCGCTTGATAGCACATGACACAAAAATGCTACTGAGTTCAACCAAAACCCACACTTTCTGAATTTAGCAAACAGCTAGCGATCCTTGAGAGTCTGTAGCAATCCTCAAAGGAGCGGGATACTCCTATTTGCTCCGTGAGTATATGAGAATATCTTCTATGAACACAGTCACAAACATATCAAAATAAGGCTTGAACACGTTTTTTATCAAATCCATAAAATTTGTAGGGGTATTCGTTAGTCCAAAAAACTTATTTACGAACTCATAGTGATCATACTGAGTCCTGAAAGTTGTCATCGGGATGTCACTCTCTCTAACTCTGAGCTGACGATATCCAAATCTGAAGTCTATCTTTGAGAAGCACTTAGCACCCTGAAGTTGGTCAAACAAGTCATGAATCTTGGTGAGCGGATACTTGTTCTTGATTGTGACCTTGTTCAACTATTGATAATTAATGCACATTCTAAGAGAACCATCCTTTTTCATAACAAAAAGAATTGGTGCACCCTAGGGGGATTTACTAGGCTTGATGAAACCCTTATCTAAGAGATCCTTCAATTTCTCTTTCAACTCCTTTAGGTCGGTTGGGGCCATTCTATAAGGAGAAAGGTGTATAGGTTGTCTATCAGGGAGAAAGTCGATACCAAAGTCAATCTCCCGCTTGGAAGGGACTCCTGGTTGATCAGCGGAGAAATCCTCCAGATACTCGCACACTATAGGAACTGACTGAAGAGTTGGGGTCTTTGACATAACATCTTAACCTAGAATAAATGGTGCACACAACCTTTAGAAATTATCTTTCTGGCCTTATGAGAGGAAACAAAGTGACCTACAGGCACTGCTGAACTACCCTTCTATTCTAGGACTGGCTTACCAGAAAATCGAATTCTACTATATGGGTTCTACAAATGATTGAGGCATAACATGCATGAAACCAATCCATATAAAAAATAACATCAAAATCAGTCATGACTAACTCTACTAAGTCAGCTGAGGTGACTTTCTGACTTACTGTGACAAGGCAGTTTCTATACACCCATCGAGCTATAACTGAGTCACCGATTGGAGTAGAGAATGAGAAGGGTTCTGATAAGATTTTGGGATTGACTCTGAAACTAATAGCAACATAATAAGTCACAAAAATAAGGTATCCCCTAGATCTAACAATGCATAAACATAAAGATGAACTACTCATAACATACTAGTGATCACATCTGGAGAATACCTCTTGCTCTTGAAGAGATGAGAGGGCATAAATTATGTTCTGACGCTAACCATCACCTACACTAGTTAATGCACCCTACTGAGCTAAGCATGCAGGTGGAGTTGCTGAATTGGTGGCTAGGTCTCTACCTCTACTAGGGCCCTATCTAGCTGAAGGGAAGTCTATGAGCAGATGCCCAGGCTTTCCAAACATGAAACATGCACCTGAGCCCACTAGGCACTCTCTGGGGTGCCTCTTACCACACATGCCACAAACTGGAATGCTAGGCTCTCTTGAGTTGCTCCCCTGACATTTGGAGCTTGATGCCCCACCCCTCTAATCACACCTCGATCTAGATAGAACACTAGCTGATGATGTCACTATGGTTGTTGACCTCTGGTGGGATTGCTTATGGTGTCCTCCACCGGACCTCTGTTGAAACTATTCGTAACTCCCTGTCATGGCCCTCTTGGATTCTCTGTCCTTCTCCTTCATCTTATCCACCTCTATCTGTTGTATATGACCAATTGTAAGAAGTCTAGATCACTGTTCAGCATAGTGGTCCTGCACTCCTTAATCAACGAGTCTGATACTCCATTCAGAAAGCTGCTCATATGAGCCCTCTGATCCGCAACCATCTCCGACGCATACTTGGAAAGCCGGATAAACTCCAATGCAAACTCTTGCATTATCCTGTGGTACTGCTTCAAGTTGACAAATTCTTTTGCCTTCACCTCCCTTAACTCTCTAGGGAAGAACCTATCGAAGAAGGTAGCCACAAACCCATCCCAACTCACGGAAACTGCTCCCACTACCCTACCATCTTTCCAATAGCGGTACCATATGTAAGAAACCCCCTTTAGTTGATTGGAGGCTAAATCCACACTCTCCTCTCTAGTCTCCCCTATATTCTGGGTGATCTTCTTCACCTCCTCGATAAAATCATAAAGGTCCTCATCCATTTTCGACCTCAAAAACTGTAACACCCCAAAACTTTCCTATACCAGACTAAGACCTTGCAAGAAAAATCCAGATGAAAACTAGAAAAGTTGCCTCAGAACGACCGAGACAATGAGTCGGGTAAACTCCAATGACTTGTTGTGTCAGTCGTGGTTAGCAGTGTTTGGTCTCTCGGGAACCTATGAGACAAGGAACGACCCATTGTGAGAAAAAATGAGTCGTCCTGTCACTCATTGATTCCCCAGCGCATAACTCCTTTCCAGAACCCCACGACTCAACCAACGAGTTGTTGTCAGAAACAACAACCCATTGTGTAATTTGTTGGGTGAGAACCCAAAAACCCCCTTTCAATGATGATGAGTGGAAACAACGACCCGTTGTATCCCACAATGAATCATTGTGACCACCCGTGGGGTCAAGCTCGGAAATCCAAGACTTGTTCCAGTGAAGGTAACGATTAGACACAACGACCCATTGGGTCCACCAATGAGTCGTTGTGTCACCCGTTGTCAAGCCTTCTATGTTTCCTTGTCCAGTGACCACGGGAGGAACCAATGACCCTTTGGTTCATCCAACGAGTCGTGGTATCTCTGTTACCATATCTAGTGATCCCATCCCCCAGGAAGTAGGACCAACAAGTGTCCCAACATGTAGTGGTCTCAACCAACGAGTCATTGAGTGACCCATTGGTTCCATGTCGGTCAGTTTTCCAGATTTTACTCTAGGAATATTTTTGTAATTTCTCACCTATTTAGTCCCTAAACTACATTATTTTAAGTATAATTTCAGAGAATTTAGAGAGATTAAACAGTTTTCCCCTCATTCCCATGTACACTTTCAGAAATCAATCATAGAACCCAGGTCACTTCTCTCAAGAAAAATCTTGGACTCCTTGTCAGTTGCGGAGATTCAAGCTTTCTTCTCGAATGATTTCTTATCCAGGTATGTGAGAATTCAACAAGGGAATAGTTCTTCCCTTGTGTCCCCAAAATCTTCTCTATATTCTCTATCAGTTTAGCCCTGTGGATTCAAAATGTAGAAAATTGTCAGACTAATTTCTTTAAGATTTAAAGTGGAGTATTTCTCATGATTTTAACTACTATATTATTCCCTATTTCTATAAATTTCGTCAAAAACTAGTATTTAGGGGAATGAATTAACCCTAGTTCTCAGTTCAATGGAAATACAATCTTACGTGTTGGACTAATTTACCTGTAGCTTGATTCAATCAGTATTGAGATCCCCATATTGTTAATGTATATGGAAATTTCAGTCACATACATATTAGTCAAGTATCAGTTAGATTATTAGACTCAGTGTTGTCTCAAAATGTCAACTGATCAGTTTGACTACAGTAAATTCTTGAGGTGTCAGTGGTGCCTCCCAATTATAGGTATTAGACTGAGTTATCAGATTTTAGGGGTTCTTTAGGCGGTCATGACACTTCTAGTTAAACAGCTTTGTCCAGCCTTAGAATCCCAACTTCAGATTACAGTTTTTTCTTTAGACAGTTATGACGCTTCCAGATAAGCAGCTCTAACCAGTCATAGAACACTAGTTACAGAATCTAGTCTGATGTGACTCTTAGGGTACTTCCAGATAGGTATTCTTGACTTAGTCTTGGGCCCAGTTTTGAGTTATCAGCCTAGTAGTCAGTCTAGAACTATTCAGTGGGAGTAGGACTTGGCACTGAGCGGACCGGGGTTCCAGCGTACCTGGATTCCCAGAACTATGTTGCCACCGTAGGTTTATTTTATTGGCCTCATGACCCTAAACTGGTGATCACCTAGTTCATGTCCTTATACCCTGGCAAGGTATATTGGGTCCTACCGATGGGGTGTATATATTAGACTCCATGTCTAGATCACTTGGTTATATGTCGGTTATAGACTCTTCTACTAGTCTGTTAAGATTCAGCATCTCAGATTTAAGGCATGTTTTTGACCATCAAACAGGGTCATTTTGACCATCTTACTATATTTTCAATTTATTTAGTTTCAGTATTTCAGTTGGTCATTGCATGTCTTTACAGTTCAGTTATTTTATTCTCCATGTTATAGTTTCTCCTACTTACTCAGTACATTCAAAGTACTGACGCATACCTTTTATGCTATATTGTTTTATAATACAATGACAAGTTCTCAATCTTAACACTGTTAGCTGATCTCGTCCAAGAGTTTTCAGCTGCACTAGTGGCGAGTTCTTATCTTTTGAGGACGATGATTATTTCTCTTCAGTTATATTTCTTTCAATTAGATTAGAGTTAGCTGGGGGATTGTCCCAACAACTAATCAAATAGATGGCTTTTAGACATAGACACAAATCAAAATTATCAGTTTTTTCTGTCATATTAAAGCCTTGTGATCTAATTATTTTTCATAAATGGTCCTATTATATTTTTTAAAGCTTCCTCTATGTTTTTACTCAAATTGCTAGTGTTATGATAGACCATGGGTTGACTTGGGGTTACTCATGACTCCAAGTACCGTGTCTCATCCACGGTATAGACTCGGAGCATGACAAACTTGGTATCAGAGCACTAGGTTTAAAGTATCCTAGTATGTCTAAAAGCCACGTCAAGTAGTGTAATTTTTATGGGTGTGAAGTGCACCACACTTATGAAGGGGAGGCTACGAACGTTATTAGGAAAACTCCTTTTTGTTTATACTATGAATCGTTTGTTGAAGTTCAATTCCAGAAACGTTCTCCTAACTCATGCTCTATTTCATTTAAGTGAAATCATGCCTCCACGTTTTGGTAATAGAAGAAGGGATGGCAACACTCATCGACCTGCCCGACCAGCTTTAGCAGCGCCTCAAGATGACCCAGTGTCCTCCGCAGAGTTTAGAGAGTCTATCAATCTGCTCGCATAGAGTCTTAAACTAGGTGAACTGGTAGGTGGTTCCGGTCAATACTAATGGGTCTGCAGTAGCAGCCCAACTTCGGAACTTCACCCAGATGAAGCCTCCAGCTTTTGATGGATCTAAGGTGGGAGAGGATCCACAGGAGTTCATGGATGAGATTAGGAAGATCACCCGAATTATGGGTGTTAGCTCCTCGGAGTGTGAAGACCTGGTTGTTTACTAGCTAAAAGGGGTAGCCCAAATTTGGTACGGTTAGTAGAAAGAGGGGAGACCAGCGGGAGCAGAACTAGTGGAGTGGGCTGAATTTATGAATCTAAAATACGGAAATCAGATGGTGGAAGAGTATGCACTGGAGTTTACAAGATTGTCTAAATAAGATTCAGAGATGGTAGACGAGCCAAGGGCTCGCATGCTGAAGTTTGTTAATGGAGTATCGAGCTTGGTCCTTAAGGATTGTAGGACTACAATGCTTATTAAAGATATCGACCTCTCCGGCCTCATCGTTCACGCATAGAAAATTGAGAAATAAAAACTAAAAGACATGGAGTGAGAGAACAAGTGGGCAAGGACTGGCCAGTCAGATTATGGCCACCAGAGGTCTGGCGGTAGTAGCCGCCCACAGAAACAACAACAGCAGATGGCTCCAGCACCCTCCTCTACTAGTGCCCCTACTTTCTGATCCTGGAGGGATCAGAGGGGTGGAGCATCTGGCTCATAGTCCCAGAGTCACAACATCAACAACCTCTACCCAGCTTGCCCTAAGTGTGGCAAGAACTATTCAGGGGAATGCCTACAAGGCCGAGAGGGTTGCTTTGAGTGTGGACAGCTTGGTCATCGGCTCAAAGAACGCCCGCCAGTAGGACGAGGGAGATCACTCCACCACTTCAGTAGCTCCAGTAGGCCGAGCAGTTCAGCAAGCAAACACTTCAAGTACGGATGGCAGCCAGTGCCAAAACCATTTTTATGCTTTGTCCATTCGTCAGGATCAGGAGAGCTCACCTGACGTGGTCACAAGTATGTTTCGCCTTTTCCATCTAGATGTGTATGCCCTACTAGATCTAGGAGCCACACTATTGTTCTTGATCCCTATGTAGCTATCTAGTTTGATATCAGTCCAGAAGTCCTCTCAAAATCATTCTTAGTCTTCACCCATGTTGGTGAGCCAGTTAGAGCCAGCCGGGTGTTTAGAAACTGCCCAGTGTCAATCTTGAATAAGGTCATACCAGTTGATCTTGTAGAGTTAGACATTATTGACTTTGACCTCATACATGACATGGATTAGTTACACTCCAGTTATGCCTCAGTTGACTACAAAACTAGGGTCATCAGATTTCAGTTCCCTAATGAGCCAGTCTTAGAGTGGATGGGAAGTAGTTCAGCGCCTAAAGGTCGGTTTATTTCCTACCTTAAGGCCAAAAAGCTTATTTCTAAAGGGTGCATTTATCATCTTGTTCGGGTTAAAGATTCCAGCTTTGAGACCACGACTATTCAGTCAGATCCATTTGTTAGTGAGTTCCCTAATGTGTTTGCTGAAGATCTTCCCAGAGTCCCTCCTGAGCGGGAAATAGACTTTGGTATAGACCTCCTTCCAAACACTCATCTTATCTCCATCCCTCCTTACAAAATGGCTCCAACCGAGCTTAAGGAGTTGAAGGATTAATTAAAAGATCTCCTTGATAAGGGTTTGATTAGGCCCAGCATCTCTCTATGGGATGCTCCAGTATTATTCGTGCGGATGAAAGATGGTACCCTTAGAATGTGTATCGACTACCGTAAGTTGAATAAGGTCACAGTTAAGAACAGGTGTCCCCTACCCAGGATTGACAACTTGTTCGATCAGCTTCGGGGAGCTAGTTTTTTTTCCGAGGTAGATCTCGAGTCAGGGTACCATCAGTTAAGGTTCAGAGAGTGTGACATACCGAAAACTACTTGCAGAACTCGATATAGTCACTATGAATTTGTGGTCATGCCCTTCGGACTGACTAATGCCCCCGCAACTTTCATGGACCTGAGGAACAGGGTCTACAAGCAATATATAGACATGTTCGTCATTGTATTTATTAAAGACATTCTTGTATACTCTAAAAGTGAAGAAGATCATGCTAACCATCTAATGATAGTTTTTCTAACGCTCAGAGACCGCCAGTTAATCTCTAAGTTTAGCAAATGCAAATTCTATTTGAAGTCATTGACTTTCCTTGGTCATATGATCTTGGGTGAGGGTATTCAGGTAGATCCTCAAAAGATAGCAGCGGTGAAAGGCTAGCCAAGACCTATTTTCCCAACCGAAATTAGAAGATTCTTCGGTCTAGGTGGTTATTACCGACGTTTTGTGGAAGGTTTCTCCTCTATTGCATCCCCTTTGACTAAGTTGACTCAGAAAAAGGTTAAATTTCAGTGGTAAGATGCGTGTGAGAAGAGTTTCCAGGAGTTAAATACTCGACTCACTACCGCTCCAGTGTTAATCTTGCCGGAAGGAACAAATGGTTTTATGGTGTATTGTGACGCTTCCAGAGTTGGACTTGGCTGCGTTCTGATGCAGAGGGGTAAGGTGATAGCTTACGCCTTCAGACAACTAAATGTTCATGAAAGGAATTATCCAACTCATGACCTGGAGTTGGCAGTGGTGGTATTTGCATTGAAAATATAGAGGCACTACCTTTACGGGGCTCACGTGGATGTTTTCACCGATCACAAGAACCTTAAGTATATGTTTAGTCAGAAAGATCTAAGTCTTAGTCAGAGAAAATTATTGGAGCTACTGAAGGACTATGACATGAGTTGTTTGTATCACCCGGGCAAAGCCAGTGTGGTGGCTAATGCCCTAAGCAGGGTGTTTATGGGGAGCGTGGCTTATGTTGAAGAGGAAAAAAAGGAACTGGCATAGGATATCCATAGGTTAGCTCGGTTGGGAGTGTAGTTGGTTGATACACCCAAGGGCAGAGTAATGGTGCAGAGTGGATCAGATTCCTCGTTGGTAGTTGAAGTTAAGTCAAGGCAGGATGAAGATCCCATATTGCTTAAGATTAAAGAGGCGGTTCTCAGAAAAGAAGTGGAGGCTTTCTCCCAAGGTAGAGATGGTGTACTCTGTTACCAGGGTAGATCTATGTGTCGGATATTGGTGACCTGAGACAGAAGATACTAGCTGAAGCCCATAGTTCGAGATATTCTATCCACCCTAGAGCTACTAAGATGTACCGTGATCTACGGGATATTTACTAGTGGAACGACATGAAAAGAGACATTGCAGAATTTGTAGCTAAGTGCCCGAACTGCCAGCAGGTCAAGGTGGAATATCAGAGATCGGGAGGTAAGATTCAAGATATCAGTATACCCACATGGAAGTGGGAAGAAGTGAATGTGTGTTTTATAACAGGTCTACCTCGTACTCGTCGGCAGCATGAATCAATCTGGGCGATAGTAGACTGGATAACCAAGTTAGCACATTTTCTCCCAGTGAAAACTATACACTCAGTCGAGGATTATGATAGGCTTTATATTTGAACGTTGGTCAGACTGCATGGGGTGCCCTTATCTAATATTTTAGATAGAGGTACCCAGTTCACCTCGCATTTCTGGAAGTCATTTCAGAAGGGACTTGGTACCTAGGTCAAGCTCAGCACAACTTTTCACCTGTAGAAAGATGGACAAGTTTACCGGACTATTCAGACCTTGGAAGATATGTTGAGAGTGTTCCTGATCAATTTCAAGGGCAGTTGGGATGATCACCTACCTCTCATCGAGTTTGCGTACAACAAAAGCTATCACTCTAGTATCCAGATGGCCCCGTTTGAGGCATTATATGGTAGGAGGTGTAGATCTCTTATAGGGTGGTTTGAGTTTGGTGAAGCTACACCGATAGGGCCAGACTCAGTTTATGAGGCTATCTAGAAGGTACAACTTATTAGGGAGAGGTTGCAAACAACACAAAGCCATTAGAAATCTTATACTGATGTGAGGAAAAGAGAGTTAGAGTTTGCAGTGGATGATTGGGTTTATCTTAAAATTTCACCCATGTAAGGGTGATGAGATTTGGAAAGAAATGAAAACAAATTCTGAGATATGTGGGACTCTACAGAATTTTGAAGCGAATTGGCAGTGTGGCATATGAGTTAAAACTACCTTCAAAGTTAGCATCAATGCACCCAGTCTTCCATGAGTCACTATTGAAGAAGTGCATCGGTGGTCCAACTTCGATTGTGCGACTAGACAGCGTGGGAATAAAAAATAGTCTCTCTTATGAAGAATTCCTAGTTCAGATCCTTGACCATCACGTTCGTAAGTTGAGAAACAAGGAAGTCGCATCGGTGAAAGTTTTGTGGAGGAACCAGCTAGTTGAGGAAAGCCACATGAGAAGCAGAAGCAGACATGATGCCCAAATACCCTCACTTATTCCCATCTAGTTCAGTTCCAACATCAGGTACTAAATCCCTCCTTAGTACTCTATTTAGCTCCATACTCATCAGCTCTATTAAGATTTTCAATGTTCATTCTAGTTGCATTAGCTCGTTTAGCATGGTTAAGTCAGTTCGAGTCAATTACTCCTTTAGGAACCAGCTCATAGTCTCACTCTAGGAATTGCAACTCTTTTCCTAGTTTTCCAATAGTTTCAGTCTGCATTTGAGGATGAATGATCTCAAGGGGGAGATATTGTAACACCCCAAAACTTTTCTAGACCAGACTCAGACCTTGCAAGAAAAATCCAGAAGAAAACTAGAAAAGCTACCTGAGAATGACTGAGAAAACAAGTCGTGGTCAGCTCCAACGACTCGTTATGTCAATTTTCATTAGCAGTGTTTCATCTCTAGGGAACCCACAAGACAAGGAACGACCCATTGTGAGAAACAATGAGTCTTCCTATTACTCATTGGTTCCCCAATGCAGAACTCTTTTGCAGGACCCCACGACTCAACCAACGAGTCATTGTGAGAAACAACGACCTGTTGTGTGAATCATTGGGTGAGAACCCAGAAACCCCCCTTTAAGTGATGATGAGTGGAAACAATGACCCATTGTGTCCCTCAATGAGTCATTATGACCTCATGTGGGTTCAAGCTCAGAAATCCAAGACTTGTTCTAGTGAAGGTAACAACTGGACACAACGACCCGTTGGGTCCACCAACAAGTTGTTGTGTCACCCCTTGTCAAGCCTTCCAGGTTTCCTCATCCAATGACCACGGGACAAACCAATGACCCATTGGTTCATCCAACGAGTCATGATATCCCCCGTTACTAGATCCAGTGATCCCATTCCTCAGGTATTTTGACCAATAAGTGGTCCCAACGAGTGTCTCAACCAACGACTCGTTGAGTGACCTATTGGTTCCCTGTCAGTTAGTTTTCCAGATTTTACTCCAGGGATATTTTATGTAATTTTTTACCTTTTTAGTCCCTAAACTACATAGTTTTAAGTTTAATTTCATAGAATTAGAGGTATTAAACGGTTTCCCCCCTCATTCCCCACGTACACTTTCAGAAATTGATCTTAGAACCCAGGTCACTTCTGTCAAGAAAAATCTAGGGCTCCTTTCCAGTTGCGGAGATTCAAGCTTTCTTCTCCTGGGATTTCTTATCCAGGTATGTGAGAATTCAATAAGGGAATAGTACTTCCCTTGTGTCCCCAAAATCTTCTCTATTTTCTAAATCAGTTCAGCCTTGTGGATTCGAAATGTAGAAAATTGTTAGACTAATTTCTTTAAGATTTCAAGTGGAATATTTCTCATGATTTTTACTGCTCTATTATTCCCTATTTCTATAAATTTCGTGAAAACTAGTATTTAGTGCAATGAATTAGCCCTAGTTCATAGTTCAGTAGAACTAGAATCTTGCGTGTTGGACTAGTTTTCCTGTAGCTTGATTCAATCAGTGTTTAGATCCCCATATTGTTAGTGTATGTGGAAATTTCAGTCAGATACATTTTAGTCCAGTCTCAATCAGATTATTAGACTCAGTGTTTTCCAGAAATGTCAGTTGATCAGTTTGACTACAGTAAATTCTTGAGGTGTCAGTGATGCCTCGCAGTAATCAGTATTAGACTTAGTTATCAAATTTAAGTGGTTCTTTAGGCGGTCATGACACTTCTAGATAAGTAGCTCTTACCATCCTTAGAATCCCAGCTTCATATTACAGTTTGTACTTTAGACAGTTACGACGTTTCTAGATAAGCAGCTCTGACCAGTCTTAGAACACTAGTTACAGAATCTGGTCTAATAAGACTCTCATGGTACTTCCACATAGGTATTCCTGACTTAGTCTTGGGCCCCAGTTTCGAGCTATCAACCTAGTAGTCAGTCTAGGACTATCCAGTTTGAGTAGGACTTAGCACCGAGCGGGCCGGGGTTCCAGCGTACCTAGGTTCCCAAAACTACGTTGCCACCGTGGGTTATTTTTATTGGCCTCACAGACCTAGACTTGTGATCACCCAGTTCATGTCGTTATACCCTGGCAAGGTATATTAGGTTCTATCAATAGGGTGTATACATCAGACTCCATGTTTAGCTCACATGGTTATATGTCAATTATAGACTCTCCCATTAGTAAGTTCAGTCTCAGATTAGCTCTGTTCAGAATAGTTTAAGCTTACTTAGTTCAGTACCGTTAGTTCAGATTCCGCATCTCAGATTTAAGGCATGTCTTTGACCAACAAACAGGGTCATTTTGTCCATCTCAATATATTTTAGTTTATTCAGTTTCAGCATTTCATTTGTTCATTGCATGTCTTTACAGTTCATTTATTTTATTCTTCGTGTTGTTGTTTCTCCTACTTACTTAGTACATTTGAAGTACTGATGCATACCTTTTATGTTGTATCGTTTTATGATACAGCTGCAGGTTCTCAGTCTCAGCACCGTTAGCGGATCTCGTCCAGGAGTTTTCAGCTGCACTAGTGGCGAGTCCTCATCATTCGAGGACCATGATTATTTCTCTTCAATTATATTTATTTTAGTTAGACTTATAATTAGCTGTTGGCTTTTCCGAGCAACTCATCAGATAGATGGCTTTCAGACATAGACATAGATCCAGATTTTCAGTTTTTTTATGTGTATTAAATCCTTATGATCTAATTCTTTTTCATAAATGGTTTCATTATATATTTTTAAAGCTTCTGCTATGTTTTTACTCAGATTGCCAGTGTTATGATAGACCATGGGTTGACTTGGGGTTACTCGTGACTCCAAGTACCGTGTCTCCTCTAGGGTACAGACTCGGGGCATGACAAAAACTCACGTGGATTTATCCTAAGAAAGTTCCAAACTCTAGTTGCCGCTGCGTTCCCATTTTGAGGAGCATTAGCCACCACTTGTTGATTGCCTGAGTGGTCATAACTTGTGCCAACATCTGAAATGCTGTTGTAAACTTGGCATGAGTGGCCTACTCGAGCATAGGGCTTGCTAGTGCTGGCGCGGCTTGCTAATGCCCATGTCCATTTCCATTATCATGGCCATTTCCATTTTTATTTCTTCTTTCATTCACTCGGCGAGGAGGCATGTTTCTACAAATGTGTATAGAACGAGTTAGGAGAAATAGAGAGATACTTCATCGTACGACATAAATCATGAAAGAAGGGAAATTTTCTAAAACGCCTTGTAGACTCTTCCCTATAAGTGTGGACTTCGCACCTATGGAAAAGACACTACTAAATGTGGATTTTAGACACCCTAGGACACTCTAAACCGTGGCTCTAATACCGAGTTTGTCACAACTCGAGATGGAACCCCAGATCGAGACACGGGACCTAGAACCATTAATGACTCCAAGTCGACCCATAACGCGAACATAACTACTAAAAAGCATAAATCAAAAGGATTCTAATAACTGAACATGAATAAACGAAAGCATGAATATAATAAATATCATAAAACAGAGTCAACACTCGATAAAGCTGAAAATGTTACAAAATGGCTAATAAGCCTTTACTGCTGTCTGATGAGATAATGCGACAATATCCCTAGGTAGCTAGCTAAAGTCGGAAACTGAATATAACATAACTCAACACTACACTAAAGGTCCTCAAAATATGAGAACTCACCGATGATGGGAAACTAAGCAAAGCTGCGAAAAAGCTAGACTACTGGAGGAATTGAGTCTGATCTTTCAGACATGTATGATGAGACGATACAAAATAAAGTATGTGGTTAGTACTTGAAATGTACTGAGTATGCAAAGCATGTAAAACATGTCGAGTAAATATTAACTGAAATTATGCATATAAACATAAATCATAAGATCGTGAGAGTAAGGACTGCATGCTGAAATCTAAATATGAAACATGTATAGTCATAAGATGAATACTATATCTGAATAGAATGACCCAAAGCTAAAAATAGAAATCATATGACTTGTTATAGCTGGAATCATAAGTAAACTAATCATTAGGTCAAATCTACTGTAAAACATAACATCGTAAGTAATGAACATGAATTACTAAAATCATGATGAATAATGGGGGACTCGTCATAACTGTCACGACCCGAACATAGGGACGAATTGAGACACGGGAAAAAGAACCCCAAGAGGATCCAAATCAAACCATCTCATGAACATGACATCAAAATTCATCGTAATCAAGTGGAATTCTATCATATATAATATAGCGAGAATCTGAAATATCATAAAAATCCGATTACAAAACACAAGGATAAAACTGAAATACATACTATGTTTGAAAAACCTCTATTACTGACGAGTTGATGGGACAAGACCCCAACTAACTCACTATAGTCTGAAACTAAACAGACTAAATACAATTGATAAAGGGCCCTCGGAAGATGAGGACTCACCTAATATGACTTGAAGATGCTAACACTTAGATTCTGGTTACTGGTGGGACTGAGCCTGAATATCGGAGCCTGTATCATGAAATGATACAACATAGAGTATGCAATCAGTACATGAAATGTACCGTATGTAAGGTAAGTAAAACCACTAATTAAGTAAAATTAATAATCATGCACAACATAAAACATTTCATCATAAGAGTCTGAGAGTAGGACTTACATGCTATTACCTGAAAACATGATTTAAACATAACTGCATATCATGATTGAATCGAATGACCCAAAGCGGAAACTAATTATTCAAAAGTAAAACGAATCATTGGGTAAAATCTGTTGAAAACATAATATCATGACTGATGAACATGCATAACTAAAATCATGAGGAACAGTGGGAGACTTGTCATATTATCGTCATTTCCACGGTAGAGCCTATGTGGTCCTATCTATTACACTCAAGTGGGCATAGCTGTCGAAAGCCTTTCCAGGCTAAGGACACTACCATGATATCGATATCAAGCTCAAGGTCCCTTGGAGGCAGGGGAAGCTCACAAGGGAGGTCCCAGAGTATATATGTAAACCTACGTTGGCGCGTAGTTTTGAGGCGCAGGATTGACTGACCCTTAGCCTATTCAGTGCTAGACACTACTCCAAAACATGAATTTGCTCTCCATCATTTTTCAACGAAGCTGGCCATCATCTAGTGATGAAGCTGAATAATAACATACAAGCTTAATCTGAAATCATATCATGAGAAGCCTTGGGCTCAAACCATACCACAAGCTGGAAAGAGTGGGAGTCTAGACTTCAAAACCATGTGGTATGCTAATAACATGAAATATAGATAAATCATGAACATACTTGATGATATGGGCTTGCCCAATATTTAAACATGCTTGAAATAGACTTTGATTATTCAAAATATGAATGTAAACATGGGTAATTTGCAGTCATACTTTCGTCATACACATCTCATCATAATTGAATACGTAGATCAGAACCTCAACCTTTCATGAATTCTATTATGATTGGGAATAATAATTTGTAAAACTTGAAAACATAATTGTACTTGAAACATTATAAAATATGCCCATGAATCATAATTCAACATTAGGAACCCGTACAGATCATACCCATGATTGATACTTAGAGAATTCACATGTTGGGTTGAAATCCCATAGATTCATCAAATAGAATTTCATGAAATTGAAGAGGGATTGGGCATGGGTGTGGATGAATACACCTATTCATAACCCTACATACCTGGATAGGTCTGATTTACACTTCCTCTTGAAACCACAAGGGAAATTTGTCAAGAAATT
This sequence comes from Datura stramonium, assembly GCA_018107945.1. Classification (NCBI taxonomy): domain Eukaryota; kingdom Viridiplantae; phylum Streptophyta; class Magnoliopsida; order Solanales; family Solanaceae; genus Datura; species Datura stramonium. Next base: position 106,831 of record JACEIK010003349.1, on the reverse strand, counting down.
GGAGAAATTCTTCAAGCTTGATCTCCAAGGAAAGGTTCTAAGTTGCATGCATGGAGTGGGTAATGCTTAGAATAGGTTTAACACCCTTAAAACCCTGCTAACTGAACTTAAAACAACTTACTTTAGGACCTTAGGGCTTAGGAATGACGAAAATATCCTTAATGAAAAACCTGAAAAAACTGCACTGTCATTGACAATGAGTGTTACCACAAGTCGTACCTTGCTACCACAACTCGGGGTGACTGTCCGTTACTTCCCTTCCTCATCCTTCAGTTTTCAGGTCCTTATACCATTAATCAACTGGATGACTTGTTAAATTGAACAATGATCCATTGTATCCTCTCATTACTGCCTCTGATGAAACTGCATCTGAACTTCCCACGAGTCACACCACGACTCATACCTTAACCCTACGAGTTGTGGGTTCCATCTGTTACTTGGTTGGGGATATTTTTCCTACTCTTTCCACAGGTACTTACAATGACTCATTGTTCCTCACTACAAGTCATAACACGACTCGTACTGTCCATCCCCGACTATTCCAGAACCATCCCACGGTTACTACCTATGAGTCGTACCTTCTTCAATGGGTCATTACTAGGCCCGTTGTTCCAACTCCTTCCCTAATACCTGCTAACCGTGAGTGATTCCTACGGGTCATGGGTCCTTTCCATGACTTATACCCTCAATCGTCCTAAGGAAAAATTTAAGATTTATGTTGTTTCTCATTTCCAATTCCCGAGTCTAGTCTTAAGCGCTTTTGGGGTATTACAATATCTCCCCCTTGGGAAAATTCATCCTCCAATGTGGGTAAACATACTGAGAAAAACTGAGAAATGCAACTACCATGCCAAATACTAAACATTTATGCTGAAAAATGAAGGTTTTACTGACTCCAGACTGAACTACATGACTAAACTGAGTTCATGAATCACGCGTACATACATTGACATGAAAGAAACTGGAACACAAAAACTAAACATGAAACTGAATAGAGTACTAAGGAGAAAACTGATACCTCAAGATGAAACTGAGCTGGAAGGGAATAGATGTGGGTATTTAGCCATCATATCTGCTTTGGCTTCCCACTTAGCTCCTTCAACCTGCTGAATCCTCCACAAAATCGTTACTGAGGCTACTTCTTTGTTTCTTAGCTTTCGCATCTAGCGATCAAGTATTTCCACCGGAACCTCCTCATAGCTAAGGCTATAATTTACACCTATACTCTCCACGGGAACCACCAAAGCCAGGTCACCCAAGCACTTTTTTAGGAGCGATACATGGAAGACTAGATGAACTAAAGACAATTTTGAGGGCAACTCCAACTCATAGGCAACCTTGCCAACACGTCTCACAATTTGATACGGACCAACATAAAAGGGGATGAGTTTCCCCTTCTTTACGAACCTTATCACTCCCTTCATGGGAGATACCTTCAGAAAAACCCAATCATCAACTTCAAACTCTAGCTCCCTCCTCCTCACATCCGCATAAGACTTTTGGCGACTCTGAGCTATTTTCAACCCGTCCCTTATAAGTTGGACTTTCTCCATAGCTTCATGGACTGAATCTAGACCAATCAATGTAGCTTCACCGACTTCAAACCAACCAATAGGCGATGTACATCTCCGTCCATAGAGAGCCTCAAACGGATCCATTTATATGTTGGAATGATAGTTGTTGTTATATGAAAATTCAATGAAGGAAAAATGATCATCCCAACTACCTTTGAAATCAATCACGCATGCTCTCAACATATCCTCAAGGGGTCTGAATGGTCCGCTTGGCCTGACCATCTGTTTGCGGGTAAAAATGCGGTGCTAAGCTTGACCTAAGTATCAATCCCTTCTTAAACAACCTCAAAAACTGGGAGGTAAATTGAGTACCGTTATCTGATATGATCGAAAAGGTCACTCCATGCAATGGTACTAACGCTCAAATATATAACTTAGCATAATCCTCCGCTGAATTAGTAGTCTTGACCGGTAGAAAATGAGCTTCCTTAAGTCAACCTATCTACATCTACCCAAATAGATTCATACTGTCGATGAGTACAAGGCAACCTGGTAATGAAGTCCATACTGATTTCCTCCCACCCGTAGGGATGATAATCTCTTTGAGCACACCTCCAGGTCTTTGATGCTCAACCTTCACCTATTGACAATTCAGACACTTAGCCACAAACTCTGCTATATCCTTCTTCATGCCATTCCACCAATAGACTTCCCGTAGGTCACCGTACATCTTTGTGGCACCTGGATATGTAGAATATCTGTAACCATGAGCCTCATACAACAACCACTTCCTCAGGTTATCAACACCTGATACACACGAATGACCTTGATATCGTAGATCTTCATCTCCCCCTTGTGAGAAGATCTCCACTTTCCGATCCTCATCTGGTCTATATTTAACCTTGGTCACCAAAGGAAGATTCTGACCTATTTTGAGTAATGACACCTCCATCTATCGAGTCAACAAGGCGAACTCCCAACCGTGCAAGCCGATGCCCATCCTTCACCAGCTCCTTTCTCTCTTCATCTACATCGGACACATTCTCCATAGAAAGCCTTCTAGGAGCGTCTGCCACCACATTAGCTTTACACGGATGATAAAGGACACTAATATAATAATCTTTAAGAAGCTCCAACCACTTTCTCTGACGTAAATTTAGATCCTTTTGGGTAAACACGTACGATAGGCTTTTGTAGTCCGTAAACACATCCACATGGACCCCGTACGGATAGTTTCTCCAAATCTTCAAGGTAAATACTACCGCTGCCAACTCGAGGTCATGAGTAGGATAGTTCTTTTCATGGACTTTCTGCTGCCTTGAAGCATAGGGTATAACTTTACCGTGTTGCATTAATACGCGACCAAGGCTGATCCTTGAAGCATCACATTATACCACAATCCCATTGGTACCCTCAAGTAGAGTCAACATAAGTGCTGAGGTGAGTCGAGTCTTCAACTCTTGGAAGCTCTTCTCGCAGGCCTCCGTCCATTGAAACTTCACTTTCTTATAGGTTAATTTAGTCAATGGTGCTGCAATGGATGAAAACCCTTCAATGGTGCTGCAATGGATGAAAACCCTTCAACAAACCTCTGAATAGTAACCTGATAAGCCTAAGAAACTCTTGATATCTAGAGGACTAACTGGTCTAGGCCAATTCTTCACCGCTTCTATCTTTTGAGGGTCTACCTGTACACCCTCACTTAACACTACATGACCCAAAAATGCCATTAAGTCTAGACAAAACTCATATTTGTTTAACTTTTCATACATTAGACGATCCTTCAGAGTCTGTAGCACCACTCTCAAATGAGCAGCATGCTTCTCATCTGAGAGTATTTAAGGATATCATCTATGAACATAATCACAAACATATCCAACTATGGCTTAAACACCTCATTCATCAAATACATAAAAGTTGTAGGAGAATTCATTAGTCCAAAAGATATAACTATAATCTCATACTGATGATACCGAGTCCTGAAGGCTATCTTTGGAATGTCACTCTCCCGAACCCTGAGCTGATGGTATCCAGATCTGAGGCCTATCTTTGAAAAGCACTTAGCACCCTGAAGCTGGTCAAACAAATCATCAATCCTGGGGAGAGGATACCTGTTCTTGATTGTAACCTTGTTTAGTTGCCAATAATCAATACACATCTGGAGTGAACCATCCTTCTTCTAAATAAAGAGAACTAGTGCACCCCATGGGGATTTGCTAAGTCTGATAAAACCCTTGTAAAAGAGGTCTTTCAACTACTCCTTCAACTACTTTAACTTTGATGGGGCCATTATGTAAGGAGGAATAGATATAGGATGCATATTGGAAAGAAGGTCAATACGGAAATCGATTTCCCACTAAGGAGAAATACCCCGTAAATCATCTGGAAACACTTCTGGATACCCACGCACTATGGGAACTAACTGAATAGTCAGTTTCTGGGACGTAGCATCCTTAACCCTAACTAGATTGTACACACAACCCTTAGAGATCATCCTTCTGGCCTTAAGGTGGGAAATGAAGCGATCTATAGGCACAACTGAACTATCCTTCCACTCAAGGACTAGATCACCTAGAAATCTAAAATCTACTGCACGGGTTCTACAATTTAATGAGGCATAACATGTATGTAGCCAATCCATGCCAAAGATAACATCAAAATCGATCATGGCTAGCTCTACTAAATCTGCTAAGGTGATTTTCTGAAGAGCTGTGATAGGGTAATTTCTGTATATCCATCGAGCTATAGCTGAATAACCAACTAGAGTAGAGACTGAGAAGGTTTCTAATAGGATTTCAGGACTGACTCCGAAACTACTAGAAACACAGGGCATCACAAAAGATAAAGTAGCCCCTAGATCTAACAATGCATATACATAAACGTGGAATACTCTTAACATACCAGTGACTACATCTGGGGAGACCTCCTGCTCCTGATGAGATGCTTGGGAATAGAATCTGTTTTGGCGCTGACCACCACCCACACTAGTGAGTTGGGTGTGCTGGTGGAGCTATTGAACTGGACGCTAGGCCTCGGCCCCTATCATGGCCCTGTCTGACTGCTGGGCAATCTCTAAGCATATGTCCGAGCTTCTCACACTTGAAACAAACACCTTAACCTTCTAGGCACTGAGCAATGTTTTTTCGACCACACCTGCCACACACTGGAATGTTGGACTCTGTGGGTCTGCTACCCTGACCTCTAGAGCCTGATTCTTGTCCCCTTTGCTCGCACCTAGATCTGGATGGCACACTTATAGCCGACGACGCTGGGGCTAAAGATCTCTGGTGGGATTGCTAACGATGCCCACCAAGTCTCTAATGGGAAAATCTGAAGCTAACAGTCCTGGCCCTCTTGGCCTCTTTCTTCGCTAACTCACCTGTACTACCTCCATCTTCTAGGCGTATAGAACTACCGGGGGAAAGTCAATGTCTTGATGCGGCATCGCGGTCCAGCAATCTTTGAACAAGTAGTCTGCTATCCCATGCATGAACTGACCCACGGGCTCTCTGATCCATCACCATCTGAGGTGCATACTTGGACAGACGAGTGAACTCCAAAGTATACTCCTGAACTATAATCTTTCCTTGCTTCAGGTTCACAAACATGGCTGCTTAATCTCCCCATTTTATTAGGGAAGAATAGATATAGAAATGCCATATGGAACTCATCCAACCAATATGGCCTACTCCAACTACCCTGCTATCCTTCCATTGCTTGAACTAGATGTGTGCAACCCTTCAACTGATGCGAGGCTAGATCGGCGCACTCCTCTCCTGTCACCCCCATGATATGGGTGATCTTTAGAACCTCTATAAACTAATTTGGATCCTCTTCTACCTTTGACCCAAGGAACTCTGGAGGCTTTGTCACGACCCGAACGGAGGCCTGGATTGCAACACGAGACAAGGAGCCCCAAGAGACCCCAAGTTAACCCATGATATAAGCATTCAACTAACTCAATCAATAAAATAGAAGAATCAACAAGATAATCATAGAGGAAGTCTAAATCAAACATAACATCAGAATACACAATCTAAAGCTGAATACATCTTTCGTCTGAAAAGCCTCTAAACATGATGAGTTAATGGGACAATACCTCGACTAAGTCAATAAGTTGAAAATGAAAATACATGAAGAAAATTTGAATAGTCTAGTCCTCGGGAGATAAGGACTCACCCACAACATATGATGCTATCTCAAAAGACGGACTATGAGTGGGGATAAGCCTGAGAGTCGGGTCCTGTATCATGAAAAAATATAGCATAGAGTATGCGGTAAGTATGTGGAATGTACCGAGTATGTAAGGTAAGTAAAACCCCTTAAGTAAGTAAATCACATTAAAACATGCATAATATAAAGGATAAACATTAAGAATATGAGAGTAGGTCTTGCATGCATTCATTCTGAAATCATGATCTCATCATAAAATAACATAACATTACATCATAACTAAATCAATTGGCTCAAAGCTGAAATCTTATAGTCATGAGAAAAACTGAAAAATTGAGTCAAAGCTGCTTTAGAACATATTTAGATATAGAAATATCATGAATGATAAACATGCATAACTGAAATCATGAGGAACAATGGGAGACTCATCTTCTAACCAACATACCACGATAGAGTTTACGTGGTCCCTGATGAAGGGCGTACTCACACACTTCATAGACATAATTTTTCCCATACTTTGCTATGTTTTGAGGACAAATTATGTGTGTTTGCATGGCTTTATGTTATATATTTGTGGAAATAGCTAACGCACATGATTAGATTCTTTCAGGCCTAAAAGCGATGGATTTTGGTGTATTTGATGCTTTGGAATAAATTTGAAGAAAATGGAATAAAGTGAGGATTGGGAGGATAAAATCTAAAGAAATGTCCAGTGAAGGTAACGAGTGACATAACGAGTCATCGTGTGAAGTGACGACTCATCGTCAGACACTGTGATCATCCATCAAGTACACTGGAGGATGTGATGATCCATGGTCACGAGGGACTTAAAGACTCATGCCCAGTCCTAACGAGTCGTTAGGTGACCCATTGCCACGACTGGGCCTAATGTTGAGGACAACTGTGCTTTACTGATCATGACTCGTTTGAGGTCCTAATGAGTCGTTACTTAGCCCGTGACCACCGACGGCTTGGAGGCCATTTTTAATTAGGAAAAGGAGCTAAAAATCCCAAATTAAATCCATGAAGGAACAAAAGAAGCTCCAACACGCAAGGCTTCCAAAACGGGCAAAAATTGGATTTCCTACTTCAACTAGGAAAAGGAACATCAAGTCCAAGTCAAATTCAACAAGGAACAAGACAAGCATAAATATACTACTATAAATACTCTTTTATTTTCATGTTGTTTTTATGTCTTCAAGAGTTGAAGTTTCAAGTTCAAAAAGTCTTCAAGTAGGATTAGAGTTTTAAGTCTCAAGTTTTTAGATACAAGTTTGGTGTCTTACGTTTGGAACTTCGAGACGATTNTTTAGATACAAGTTTGGTGTCTTACGTTTGGAACTTCGAGACGATTGTTGAATTGTTCTTCTTTATCATTGCAATAATCAAGTGAGTTCTTCCTATCATCGTTGTAAATATTAATTTATGCTTTTGTCTATGAATACCATGAATTTATTTATAAACATGATAAGCTAAAACCACCACAACTAGGGTTGTGGGAACCATGACAAATTAACACACATAGGTAAAATACTTAGTGATTCTTGAACGGAGTTTATGTATGTATTGTTTCTTCCTTTGTTATAATTGATTTTTAACGATTGCAAGCGTTAGAACTTGCCTTATTCTTACTTACCGGACCAAGGAGGTAGTGAATGGGAAATGAGATTAACAACGGAGATTTGAGGCTATCAACCTTCATCTAATAGCTTGACCTTGTCCAAGATAGCTAATCATATATCAAGGGTAAGGGTTAGTAAAACATACACCCTAGACAGACCAAGTTGCTTGGTTATAAACATCTAAATAGGGGAGCAACAATTTAGGTGAAATTAACTTATCGATATTGCATGCTAAACACCGAAATAGATCACTAGTATAAAAAGCCTTGTGGTTATGAAGTCATGGGGAACACTTATCCTAGTTAGTTGTATTAAATTGGAAACAACAAACAATTTCTCAACATTGTTATTTATTACTTTTACAAATTCCCCCCTCTTAGGAAATAATTGACTACAAATCTTAAGCACTAGTGTTCTTCTATGTCCTTCCGTATTCTCTGTGGGATAAACCCCAACTTCCATTTCATACTTTGTTAAGAAGTGTGAGCTTGGCATTCTTGCCTTGGCTGCAATCAAAAGGTGGCCTTATTTCAATTTGACGTGAAGACTAGAATGCCTTTCAACAACATAAGGGAAGGGGGTTCTTTTGTCTTTATCCTTAATGGGTCTGGGCTAATTCTTGAAAGCAGCAACTCCTACACCTACCGAAACTTTAATAGAACAACTATGGATTCTCACCCTCGAGTCAGGAGCTCCCCTTCAATCTCTAAGAGCCGATTCGATGGCATCTTCTCTTATGATATTTCTAGTTAGCACGTAGTGGGAATAGTCCTCCATCGACACGGGAAGAGAGCTTTAAGCAAAAAGGGCTTGTGCAAGCAAGTGACACTTTACTTCAAGCGAATAGTTCTGCCTCACTTTCTTTAGCTAGGCTGAGAAGCCGATTGCCGACATAGACAATTTCCTTCTCATCGAAAGATTCCTAAGACCTTTTAACCAAAACAAAGCCTAAACCCCCTGCTCCTCGAACAATTGAATCAGAAGTCAAGATATTTACACCTACGCATAAAGAATAGCCTATGATTGCCCTCTTTTTTAGGAAGAATTTGACATTGACCAGGAATGAGAGCAGAATGAGCCTAAGGACGTACCTTCAACTCGAAAGGCTAAGCCAATAAGAGAGAGTTGTCTCCTTTCATGTGAAAGAATTGAATCTTTTCTTTTAAATACCCAATAAGAGAAAGAAGCCCTACACCAGAATTAGAGTTCGACTGTGGCTTCCCCCTTTTTTTTTGAGGGGGGGATCAAGTTCCTTGCCAACTGCCACCTATCGACCCCGATCTCTTTTAATTTGTTTTGGATATTACCAAACCTTGCATAGCCTTCGTAAATCACACTAAAGCGGACACCCAACTATGGAAAAGCCTCCTTAAGAGTGGGTTAGGTTAGTCAATCCGACCCGAGATGTGTTTGTTTACAACATAGGAATTCCTACTTTTCAATAGAGCGTAGGCGAACTGATCAATGAGAAGAGGCCCTAGTAGATCGTAATTCTCCTAGAGAGGCATATTTCGAATATAGAGGAGTGAAAGTTCCCAACAAAAAAGTACTTTTGCATATCCTTCTATGAACAGTACGAGCACGTCCTCTGTCACCCCCCACCACGCTTACAAATCTATACCCCAACCCAACTTACTTTGGCCTCGAGTCCTTCCTTTCTATTCCTTGGTAAGCGTATCGTGGGAGAATGGGGGCGGTATCTTCTTTTGACTGATAGAAAGCATCTCTCTTTTGTCTGTCCTAGCCGAACTCGCAAAAAAATCATAATAGATAAAGTTCTTCTTGCCGGGAGAGTAGCGTTGGAGACATCTTTATCTGAGGAGGAGGCTTCGTCATCCGGCTCCTCATAAATGATGTTAGGATTGGCCGGCTCATCCTCGAAATCCGAAAATAAAAAAGAGACAGAATGGAATCACTTTCTTTCAATGACATATCTAATCATACTGAATAGGATTTGAAGAGCGGTCACAATCATTCACATAAATTTCAGTGAACTATTTAAGCTATGAGCATTATCTATCCCAACTATCACACTCAAGTTGGTAGAGCCGTCCAAAGCCTTTCCTGGGCTAGGGAAGATACCATGATATCGATATCAAGCTCATGAGCCAATAGTGCCTGGGATAGCTCACAAGGGAGGCCCCGAAGTAATATATATAAGTGTAAACCTATGTTGGCGTGTAATTTTGAGGCATAGGGTGATCGACCCTTAGCCTACTCGGTGCTCGACACTACTCCCAAAACATGCATATGCTCTACATCATTTTTCAATGAAGCTCAACATCTTCTATTGACGAAGCTCAATCATCAAATACATCTCAAATATGAAATCATGCATATGAGACCTTGTAGCTCAAAACATACCACAAGTTAAAAGATAAATGGGAGTCTTTGCTCCAAAACTATGTGGTAAGCTTAATGCAGGAAATCATAATTCATACTATACATGAGGGCATTGCCAAATACTTTATCATGCTTGGAAATACTGATTCACATCGAAAACATGATTATAAAGATGGGTAGCTTTAAAAAATTCTTTTCAGAATAATATCTCATCATCATCATACATTCATCACAAATATCATCTTTCATGAACTTCTCATAAATGGACTTTTAAAAATTCATAAAACTAAAAACATGATTTTTAACTAAAAACATTAATACTTCATAATTCAGTAGTAGAAACACAATTAAATTATACCCATGTAGAGAATTAGGAAATTCATGGATTTGGGTTAAAACCTCATTGATTAGTCATAGAATTTTCTTGATTTAGAGAGGGATTGGGTATGGATTTGAAAGGAATCACCCATTCATAACCCTACATACCTGGGGAAAATCAAATCTCACCAGTCCTTGAAAGCCCAATGGAAATTAATGAAAAAAACCTTGAAGAACAAGCTTGATCACCTCCTCAATCCCTTAACTTTGCATGCATGGAAATGAATAAGCCTAGGGTGGGTTTTACCCTCAATAAACCCTAATTTTTTAGCCTTAAACGATGTAGTATAGGACCCTAGGACTTAGAAATGATGAAAATGCCCTTATTAAAATCCCTAAAGAATCTGCACTAGTGAACCAATGACTAGACTAACGGATCGTTAGTGGATACCACGACTCATGGAATCCATCCGCCGTCTCCACTGCCAAACCTCATGTTCTTAGATTAAATCCTACGACTCGATAGGAGGAGTCGTCCCTACAAACAACGGGTCATTATATCGTCCATTGTTTCCTCCTTCAAGTCCTGTACTAGTCCTTCCCACAAGCCTCACCACGAGTCGTTACTTCCTCCAACGAGTCGCGGTTTCCTTCCTTTACATGGACTAGAAAGATGGTGATATTCCTTCCCACAATTGGTGACCATGACCCGTTACTCCTCAAGACGGGTCTTGGGATGACTCGCTACTTCCCTTTAAGTTGAGGACCAGTTCCCACAATGGCTTCACACGATGATTCATTGTAATGGAAAATGATTCATTACTTCGCTCGTCACCACCCACTGTTACCAAGCCAACATCTTACCATGACTGCTTCACACCGGTCGTTGGTGGGACCAACGATCCGTTGGGTCATCCGTTTTGTGGGATTTTTTCTAATTTCAGGCACTTTTGGGTATTATAGGGTTCATCAGCAGAAATCTCTAACTATTATCGCCACTTCATTCCAATTTTAGGGGACATGCGCTACCACCTATTGGTTGACTTGGGCGGTCAAAACCTGAGCTAGCATCTGAATGGATGCCCTGAACTCTACGTGGGCAACCTGCTAGGGTACATGATCCTCATTGGCCATTTCCATTTCTATTTCTTCTTCTATTAACTCGACGAGGAGGCAAGAATCTTCAAATGCATATAGCACGAGTTAGAAGGATAGAGAGACATTTCATCGCATGACATAGATCATGAAAGAAGGGGATATTTCCTAAACGTTTTGTAGCCTCTTCGTCATAAGTGTGGCGTGCTTCACACCCATGAAAAAGACTCTACTTAACACGGTTTTCAGGCACCCTAAGACACTTTAAAACCTAATGCTCTGAAATGAAGTTTTTCACGACCCGAAGATAGGCCCGGATCGAGACACGGGACAAAGAACTCCGAGAGGCTCTAAGTCGACCTATGGCATGAACATGACATATACATTCATCATATTCAATTGGAAGTCTATCATATATAATATAGCAGAAATATGAAATATCATAACATTTGATTACATAACACAAGGATAAAACTGAAATACATACTATGTCTGAAAAACCTCTATTACTGATGAGTTGATGGGACAAGACCCCAACTTACTCACTATAGTTTGAAACTTAAGATACTAAATACAACTGATAAAGGACTCTCGAAAGATGAGGACTCACCAATTGATACTGGGATATGTTAACACTGAGTGTCTGGTTAATGGCGGGACTGAGCCTGAATATTCGAGCCTACATCATGAAACTATAAAACATAGAGTATGCAGTCAATACGTGGAAAGCACCGAGTATGTAAGATAAGTAAAATCACTAAGTCAAATTAGTAATCATGCACAACATAAAACATTTCATCATAAGAGTCTGAGAGTAGGGCTTGCATGCTATCATCTGAAAACATGATTTAAACATTACTTCATATCATAACTGAATCGAATGACCCAAAGCTGAAACTGATTATTCATAAGTAAAACTGAACATTGGGTAGAACCTGATGAAAGCATAATATCATAGCTGATGAACATGCATAACTGAAATCACGAGGAACAATGGAAGACTCATCATATAACTGACATTACCACGATAGTTCTTACGTGGTCCCGACTATTACACATAAGTGGGTAGAGCCGTCCAACGCCTTGCCAGGGCTAAGGATGCTACCATGATATTGATATCAAGCTCAAGGGCCCTTGGGGGCAGGGGAAGCTCACAAGGGAGGTTCTAGAGTATATACGTAAACCTATGTTGGTGTGTTGTTCTGAGGCATAGGGTTGACTGACCCTTAGCCTACTTGGTGCTAGACACTACTCCCAAAAACATGAATTTGCTCTCTATTGTTTTTCAGCGAAGCTGACCATCGTCTACCGACGAAGTTGCATAATAACATACATTCATAATCTGAAATCATATCATGAGGAGCCTTTGGCTCTAACCATACCACAAGATGGAAAGAGTGGGAGTCTAGACTCCAAAACAATGTGGTAAGCTAATAACATAAAATTTAGATAAATCATGAAACATACTATATGTTATGGGCTTGCCCAATATTTAAACATGCTTGAAATAGACTTTGATTATACAAAATATGAATGTATACATGGGTAATTCGCAGTCATACTTTCTACATACACATCTCATCATAATTGAACACATAGATTAAAACCTCAACCTTTCATGAATCCTTTTATGATTGGGCATCATAATTTTTAAAACATGAAAATGTAATTGTAATTGAAACATTATAAAGTATGCCCATGAATCATAATTCAACATTAGGAACCCGTATAGATCATACCCATTATTGATACTTAGAGAATTTACATGTTGTGTTAAAACCTCATAGATTCGATAACTAGAATTTCATGAAATTGAAGAGGGATTGGGCATGGGTGTGGATGAATACACCTATTCATAACCCTACATACCTGGGTAAGTAAAATTTACACTTCCTCTTGAAAGCCTAAGGTAAATTTGGCAAGAAATTGGAGAAATTATTCAAGCTTGATCTCCAAGGAAAGGTTCTAAGTTGCATGCATGGAGTGGGAAAATGCTTAGAATAGGTTTAAAACCCTTAAAATCTTGCTAAATGATCTTAAAACAACATAGTTTAGGACCTTAGGCTTAGGAATGATGAAAATACCCTTAATGAATAACCTGGAAAAACTGCACTGCTAGTGACAACGAGTGTTACCACGAGTTGTACCTTGCTACCATGACTCGTGGTGACTGTCCATTACTTCCCTTCCTCATCCTTCAATTCTCAGGTCATGATACCACGACTCAATAGGATGAATCATTACATCGAACATTGATCCATTGTATCCTCTCATTATTGCCTCCGATGAAACTACATCTGAACTTCCCATGAGTCATACCACGACTCGTACCTTCACCTACGAGTCGTGGGTTCCATCCATTACTTGACAGGGGAATTTTTTCCTGCTCTTTCCGCGGGCACTTACAATGAATCGTTTTTCCTCACAACGAGTCATAGCACGACTCATACTGTCCATCCTTGACTATTCCAGAACCAACCCACGATTAATACCTACGAGTCGTACCTTCTTCTAATGGGTCATTACCAGGCCTATTGTTCCAACTCCTTCCCTCATACCTGCTAGCCGCGAGTGGTTCATAAGGGTCGTGGGTCCTTCCCACGACTCGTACCCTTAATCGTCCTGAGGCAAAAATTTAAGATTTCTGTTGCTTCTCATTTCCAGTTCCCGAGTCTAGTATTAAGCGCTTTTGGGGTATTAAAATAATTGACACCATCATGATTGAGCTTACGTGATGCCCCAACTATCACACTCAAGTGGGAAGAGCCATTCAAAATGTTGTCAGGGCTCAAGATGCTACCATGGTATTGACATCAAGCTGAAGGCCCCTTGGGGTAGGGGAGAACTCTCTTGAGAGCTCCCAAATATAAATGTACCTATGTTGGCATGTAGTTCTGAGATCGGGGAACCTTGGAACCCCAAGCCTACTCGGTGCTATACACTATTCCAAAAACATGCACAGTGCTCTCATGGTTTTTCAATGAAGCTGAAATCATAATCACATGCATAGCTTGAAATCTAAACTTGGGAAGTCTTGACTCCAAAAAATATCATAAGCTGATCTTATTAGCCTTGGCTAAATCATGAAAAACATTCTTACATGTGTTGGTTTGCCTAAATCTTAAAATCATGCGTACTTGAAATAGACTTAATAAGTCAAAATCATAAATTCATACATGGGTAATTTGTAAATATTCATTCTTGCTAGTTATCTTATAATACTTGAAATAACGAATCATAACCTTGTCTTTTCATGAAACTTGCATAATATGATATAATTTTTTCTAAAACTTGAAATCATAAATTTATAATCAAAATAGGTATAAAATCTTCCGACAAATCTAAAAATATACTTTTAGACATGAAGGGAATTGACCCATAAATAAATCATAGAGAATTTCATTAAATTGGGCTAAAACCCCATAAGATCATAAACTTGAATTAAGACTTGAATTCATTAAATTGAGAAGAAAGTTGGGTATGAGGGGGAAAGAAAACTATCATTCATAGTGTTACATACCTGGGTAAGCTGAATCTCAACTTCACTTCGAAAGCCCAAGAGAATTGGAGAAGATGAAATATGGTTCAAGCTTAATATTCAAATGGAATTTTTAAACTTTGCATGCATTGGAATTGAATGAACTAGAATAGGTTAAACTCCCTTAATACAGTCCTTTCAAGGCTTAAAACAACGTATTTTAGTGCTTAGGAGCATAGAAATTATGAAAATACCCTTACTGATTCGCGTGGAAAATTGACACTAACAGTCACCACATGGGACATGATGAGTCATTAGGTCCTCTGATGACTCATTGTCTCCCCTCGTCACCACCATTGGAAATTTACAATTTTCTTCCAACCTTGTCCAACCAACGGTCGCTTTGATGAGTCATGTAGTGTCACCATGACTCGTCCCTCCACCCATTAAGTCCCTCTTAAAGAGTCCCCTGATTCCAGCTCTAAGCCTCCCAATGAGGGACTCAATGAATCATTAGGTGTCGTGATGGGTATTTCTTCGAATCATTGCCACTATAACTTCCCAACACAGCACCACTTAATGGGTCACTTAACGATCCATCAAGTAACTTAATGGGTCGCCTGACAAGTCATTTTGTGACCTGGTGTAGATTGTCTTGCTTTCTTTGATTTAACCCATGGGTATGATTTTAGGGAGTTTCGGGATATTACATTATCATAACCTACACAATCATGAATGAGCACATGATACCCCAACTATCTTGCTCAAGTGGGCAGAGCCATCCTAAGCATTGCCAGGGCAAAGAACGATGAAGGCATGATATTGCTCATGAGCCCCATCGGGATGGGGGAACCACAATGTGGCGAGGCCTCAAACATGAATATATACCTATGGTGGCACTTAGTTCTTTAACCTGGATGCGCTATACCCCAGCCTACTCGATGCAAGATACTACTCCCAAAACGTGCATATTGCTCATAGTCATAATTATGAACATAGTTGGTTTTATATGGGATAGTTTGAAAATATGAGAATCATAATCATTCTTATCATATGTGAACCAACCATGAAAATAGTGCCTTGAGTCGGCCATGGTACATAAGCTTGAGATTCATGAAATTCATGCATACTTGAATAAATCATCATAAATTTAAATCATAGGTTCATAAGCTTGAAAATTCATGATATCATACATAATTGGGTAAAATCATCATAGCTTTAAAATCATGTATTCATGAGAGATTCTAGTAGAAAACATGCATTCATAATCATAAATCATGGATTTACTCATAGAAGTCTTGAATTCGTAAGAGATCACAAGAGATTTCATGAGAATTGGTTCCAACCCTAGAATTTCATAAGACTATGCTTTAAGACTTGAGTTCATAAAATTGACTTTAAATTGGGCATGAGAGTGTAAGAAATCCCCTATTCATGACCCTACATGCCTGGGTTTGAAGAATCTTTAACTTGATTTAGAGACCAAAGGGAAATTGAGAAGAAGGTGATAAATAACTCTAGCCTTGCCTTTAGAGGATTTGATCTTCACTTAGAGGTTTTAAGAGTAGAATGAGGTTTAGGAATAAATAAAACCCTAGAATTTACCCTCTTAGAAGCTTAAAATGACTAAGTTTAGGAGCTAAGTACATAGAAAGTACGAAAATACCCTCAATCACTTGGTCGGAAAATTGACTCTGCCAGGCCTAATGACCCACTTCACCACCCATTAAATCACTTCACAGGTCATGACATGCCATTCGTTACCACTGGAACTAAAAATCAACTTTTTATCTTTTCTTGTCGCCTTCACTTAATGATTTGTTATGACACTCAACGGATCACTGAACCAGTCGTCAAGACTCTCTGAAACACAAGTTTTCTCCAACTTATCCTACCTAATGATTCATTATGTGACTTTATTCCTCACCTAATGAATCATTCTGTGATCTGGTGCAATTTCAGTTGTTTCCTCTATTTCATTCCTTAGGTCTGACCTTAGGGACTTTTGAGGTGTTACACTAGCCCTATTATTGTTGTTATTATGTTGTTGTGACCATTTCAGTCCATATGTTCTTCCATTTATCAAGTTATTAATATGGTTATAATGGCCCAAATTTTATATTACAATGGAGATATAGTTGTCTTGCTCGATCAGGTAGGCACCGAGTGCCACTCACACCTCCCCTGGTTTGGGGCGTGATAATTTTGTTAAATCATTGCTTGAATTGTTGGACACACTACTCTTCGTGATATTTATATAATAAACTTTCGCATTTATATTATTTTTATTTTATTAAATACTGGTAGACCTTACTTATGAATAATTATATTAGTTATAATATTTAAGGGTATATCACGAGGTTTAGAATTTTTATAAAGTGCTTCTAATGTGGTTTTATAGCATCGTATGCCTATTGCAAAAGGGTAGAGTTTGGGGTATGACCATAATGGTCACTAATGTTATATTTTATGATATTTATAAGAGAAGTGGAATCAAGTACTTCTCTTTGGCACCAGTCATTTTTTCGGACATTTATAGATCTCTAGTCATGTGCAAGTACGAACATAGATATTTCCAAGGTTACAAGTTATTACAATTGTGGGTGATCAAACATTTTATCAAGGAAAAACAAGAACTTGACACCAACAATAGGGGCAATAATTGTCACATCCCAAAATACCCCTTAGACGTGACTGGCACCCGCTAACACCACCGCTAGGCAAACCTATTTTTCATATACTTAACCTTTTCTATAAGCACTGAAATACAATATGTGCAACTCCAGATGCACCAATAGTCATAAAAATTAAATTATTATCCAATCAAAATCAAGTTTCAGTTTATAACAAAGCACACAACTATTTAAGTAGTGTATCTCTAGCTCGAAACCCACACTAAGACCATAGAATATCTAATAGAGTTACATGAGTTTAGCTGTCGGGCATTCAAATCCCAGAAAGAATATATATATATATATATATATATATATATATATATACACATATATATATATATTGATAAGGCTAAAATGATAGCCTCTAAATTAATGCGAAGTCTCACCTCACCAGCAAATCCTACACTTGAGCAGATCATCAGCACTGTTCTCACCTACTATGTGCTCTCATGTGTGCAAGTAAAGGTGAGCTGTATATAAATATAACTCACTAAGATCCTCGACCATACTTTAATATCCACGGAACAAGTGTTAGAAAATGCAACCACACTTGAGCACAAAAACCTTATACATAAAAATATATTTCCAAAATATAAAACTCATTAGAATCCAAACATATGTTCCAACAAGATCACCATATATATAGATATATATGACATGCAACTCACACTCAAAAATTGTCAAGCAGGGAAAGAGATCAAGCTAACACCCAGAGCTAGCCTTGGCATATAATATGCCCCAATAGTATACTAAATAGCAAGTACAATACTTACTCTAACATGCTAAGGTAGCGCATGTATACTAGTAACTATCTTATGGCAGTGAAGGAAGGATATCCAATGTGCCAATTCATGGTATGAGACCACACCACACAAAGATCAATTATGAAATAATTTTCTATACGACCGAGTCTATACCACTGGATGAGACATGGTACTTGGAGTCTAAACCCCAATTCAATCCATGGTCTATCATAACACTGATAATCTAAGTAACGTCATAGAGGAAGCTTTAAAGATAATAAAAACCATTTATGAAGAGGAACTAAATCATAAGCTTTATACAATTGAAGACAAGCTTGGAAATGCAAGATTTGTATGCAGAAAGACACCTATATTTGATGAATTGTTGGGACAAGCTCCCAGCGAACTCTAAGTCTAACTAAAGAAAAAATAACTGAAGTAAAATAACACCGTCCTCCAAAGATGAGGACTCACCACTACTTGACTAATAACTCTTGGATGAGATCTACTAATAGTGGTGAGACTTAGAACCTACAGTTGTATCATAAACGATATAGGATAGAAGGTATGCGTCAATTGCTTTTGAATGTACTAAGTAAGTAGGAGAAATATAACATGGACAATAAAATAACAAAATTGTAATGACATCCAATGACTAAACTGAAATCTTTGGCGAATAAATTGAAATATGCGAGATGGTCAATGACCCTGTCTGATAGTCAAAGATATCCTAAATCGAGATACTGAATCTGAACTAATAGTACATTGATAGCTTAAACCATTAAGATTGAGCTAATCTAAGACTTAACTAACTAGTGCGAGAGGCTAAAATCAGCATATAACCGTGAGCTAGACATAGTTACGATGTATACACCCCATCATTAGGACGCAATATACCTTGCCAGGGTATAAAGGCATGAACTGTGAAAATCATATGGCCCATTTAGGCAAAAAAATAACCTATGGTGGCAATGTAGTTAAGAGACACAGGTGCTATTTGGAACCTTTATCTCGGTGCTGAGATCTAGTCTCCTTTGGATAGTCCTAACACTTAGTGCTAATACCAAGTTGATAGCTCGGCTTGGAGCCCAAGACTAGAGTGTTGATACTTATCTAGAAGTACTATACGAGTCTTATCAGACCAGATTCTATAACTGGTGTTCTCAGTCGGGCCTTATCAGGAAGCATCACTGCCGTCTAAAGAAACGAGTGAAATTTGGAGTTGGTGGTTCTAAGGCAGTCGGAGAGTTTTTGCTTATGCGGAAGCATCATAACCATCTAAGTAAGTAGCTAAAACTGATAACTGAAAATTTATAACTGATATCTAGGAAGTACTGACACCTAATGGAAAGACTATACTCAAATTGATAACACGATACTTGAAACTAAAATGGGAGGTATTACTTACACTCCAAATAAACTAACTATATACATTAATAGCCGGCCTTTCTATAAAACTCTATGTGTTTTGAGTGTTGACTGGGACTCAGGCTAGAATATACCAAGATATTAACTTCTAATAAGGATCTATATTAATAAGTCATAACTTGAACAAAAATCTAACATATCAATATAACATTTCTGCTTGAGTCCAAATCATGCAAGTTCCTTCTAATTTATGATAAGGACCAAGACTAAGGAACTTTCAGCTATGCATAGGCTTGAGTGTCTAGGGAATTCATAGATATGCTTTTTTCTTACTAAATTCATAGAATCATAAACCAAGGGTGTAATATACATTATGGGCTTCATATTCATGCAAACTCAAGATTCAAATTATACTTTAAACATATATAGTTAAATCATGCTAAAATTCATGTACATACTTCATGAGAGCCATAACTAAAAAATAGTGATAATTCATAGTAAAATTCTAGAAAACATGCTACAATCATTTCACATACCTAGATCATGAATTTGGGAGAAATTTCATAACATACATTCTTCCCTTATCATTAGGGTCTTGAAATTAATGGAGAACCGTGAGGGATTATGCTTAGATTGAGATCTAAAGGAATACTTTTCTAAAATAAACCAGGTTTAAACATGAAACTCAGGAAAAAAAGTGAAAGGAGATCCTTGCTGAAGTCCCACAAACACAGTTGAAGGATCTCTTTAAATATCTTGAAGAGTTTCTTTGCACCTTGGATAGGAACCCTAGTTCTTGAGCCTTGTATCTCTTTAAAGATCTTGAAGTTGCTGCACCTTGTACAGGAACCCTAATTCTTAAGCCTTGAGAGAAATTGGAAGAAAGGATTTGTAGTGCTTTAGGATGGAATGAGGGATTAGGACCAGATATTCCCCTTAAAACCATCACGTGCTTAAAACGACATAGTTTAGGAGTGAGGAGCTTAGAAAATTACCAAAAACACCTAAAATTCACAAGAGGAAAAAGGGATACCTAGTCCTCACGAGGGATACCATGAGTCATGGGGTCATGGATGACTCGTGGTGCCAATTCATGAAGTGTAGTGGATAGTTTCTTGAAATTCAATAGCTTGCCAATGACTCACTTAACAATTACGTGAGGTACCCCATGACTCGTGACTCCTTCATTTACTACTGAAACCAATTTCTCCTTCACCCCACGACTGGCATGAAGAGTCATTGCACGACCGTGACTTGTCCTTTCATCATACGTCACCACTGCTCGGGTTATCTTCTTCCCAAAAATTCTTCCAATGACCGGTATAACGAGTCATTCCCTGTCTAAACGGCTCGTCGTGTCATCCCGTTGCCACTAAGGCATATGTGCATTTTTCTTAACTTCCATTTGACATTGCTCGGGACGTTGTTCTCGTTACTTGACCCAGCAGTCGTCACTTCCCTCTTGGTCTATAGAAAACTTGGCCCCAAGTCACTGAACTACTGCTCATAATGCTGGACTCCACGACTCGTTACCTCACTTTATGAGTCGTGACGTGAGTCATTACTCCTAAGCTCTAGGAGGGATAATTCACGACTGCTGCTGGTCATGAGTACACCACATTCCGTAGGATCACCCTAACGAGTGCCACCACAACTCATTATGAGGCAAATTTTCCATTTCCAATTGAATTATTTCTTTAAGTCTGGGGTTTGATCTTAGAAACTTTCGGATGTTACATTTTCCTTAAAATATTTTTCTAAAATAACATATATGTGGTTGGTTAGAACCCCCAAATTCTTCCAAGTACACTCTTGTCCCAACACATTGAATAGGAAGAGATAACATAATTTTTAAAGCAGGTTTTAAAAAAGCAAGCACCAAGCTTAAAAAAGTGTCACTTACCTCAAATTCAACTCAAGCACTTTCCAATATTTTCCGAACTATGCTCGGGTCTCGGATGCCTCAACTACACAAAAATGGGTTAGAATGAATTCAAAAACCTTTTTAGTAGATGTTTGCTTAATTTTTTAACAAAAGTTAAATTTGTGGTCAAGGTTTTATTTGAAAAAGTCAACTACAGTAAGCGGGGTAAAATTTACAAACTATGACACCAATAAGATTCTCATTGATGAGAGGATTCCATAAAATTAATCAAAATCAGAATTTTGAAACATTTACCCTTTGAAATTGATGATTTCGATTGAAGAACCTAGGGCTAAACATTTGTCAATTCTTCAAAAATTTCTCCATGTTCTATCGTATAAACTTTCTTATAATCACGTAATAAACTCAAGGAAAAGAATAGGTCAATTATTAGCTGGTTTAGCTGCTTGTTTGGGGTGTGGGAAGCCGAACATATTCTTAGAATTGCCCAACAACCAGTGGGTACTGACATGGGCCGAGGACCCGACCTCCGGTTCGGAAGCTTCACCAGCCTTGACTTAGCGAGGCATCTACTAGTGTGGGTGGTGGTCGGTACCGGGAAACTGATTCTATGCACTGTCATCTCGTTAGGAGACGGGAGGTCTCAGTAGATGTAGTCATCCGGTATGTTACGAGTTTTCCACCTTGATGTATACATTTGCTAGATCGGGGCTACTCTATCTTTTGACGCCCTATGTTTCTAGTAGTTACGGAATTCGATTCTGTAATCTCTCAGAACCCTTCTCGATCTCTACTCAAGGTCGGTGATTTAGTTATAGCTCAATGGGTATATAGAAATTTCCTATCACAGTTTTTCAGAAAGTCACCTTAGAAGACTTAGTAAGGTTAACATGGCTATTTTGATGTTATCTTCAGCATGGAATAGTTACATGCATGTCGTACCTCGAACAATTGTACCTTTGTGTAGTAGAGTTCGGATTTTCGGGTGAACCCCGAGTCATAAAGTGGAAGGGTAGTTCAGTTGTGCTTGTAGGTCGCTTCATTTCCTACCTTAAGGCCTGAAAGATTATTTCTAAAGGTTGCGTGTACCATCTAGTTAGGGTTAAGGATACTACGTCAGAGACACCAAATGTCCAGTAAGTTTACGTAGTACTTTTAGCCCTCAAGAATGAAAGGCCCGTGTGACACTAGGCGTTAACACCCTCTGTCCTTCTACACCATAAAAAAGTTTTGAGATTGGTTTGTGTGCGTTAGCGATCATCCAAACACGTGACATAGATAAGATTGGAGATGTGAGTATTGGAAGTGTTTTCGGATGCTTCTCAAGGGAATCCTCCTAAAGCTTGGAGATCGATTTTGGTGTTGACCTTCTTTCTGATATGCAGCCTATATCTGTTCCTCCATAAAAAATGCCTTGGTTTGAGCTAAAGGAGTTGAAGGAGTAGTTGAAAGACCTCTTAGACAAGGGTTTCATTAGATCTAGCAAATCTCGTAGGGTGTACCGAGTTATATTTGTCGAAAGAAAGATGGATTTTCCCTTCAAATGTGCATTGATTATCGGCAATTGAACATAGTTACAGTAAGAATAGGAATCCTCTCCCCAGGACTGATGATTTGTTTGACCAGCTTCATAGTGCCAAGTGTTTCTCAAGATAGACCTCGGGTCGGATACCATCGGCTCGGGGTTCAAGAGAGTGACAATTCGAAGACAGCCTTCAGGAGTTGATATGGTCTATGAGTTTGTAGTTATGTCTTTTGGACTAATGAATGTATAGCCTTTATGGATTTGATGAGCAGGGGGTGTTCAAACCATACTTTGATATATTTTGTGATTGTGTTTCATGAATGGTATCCCTTATACTCTCGAAGCGAGGAGGAGCATACCGCTCATTTTGAGGTAGTGCTATAGACTCTTAAGAATTATCGGCTATATACCTGGTCGAAATGTGAGTTTTGGCTAATTCAGTAGCATTTTTGGGTCATGTGGTGTCAAGTGAAAGGAATTGTATAGATGGACTCACGAAAAGATAGAAGCGGTGAACAGTTCGCTGAGACCGGTGAGTCCTTGGATCAGGGCTTTCTTGGGTTTAGTTGGTTACTATCAAAGGTTTGTTAAGGGTTTTCATCCATTGTGACACCGTTGACTAAATTGACCCGGAAGAAAGTGGGTTTGTGGTCAAGGCTGAGAAGAGCTTTCAGAGTTGAAGAGCTCGACTCACCCTCAACACTGCACATGCAGAAAGTGTTGACCCTACATGAGGTATCGATGGGTTTGTCATATATTATGGCGCTAAGGATCGACCTTGGTTGTGTACTATAGCATAGTAAAGTTATAATAGTTCTATGCTTCGGAAGGCGAAAGTACAAGGTTATCGACTCATGATCTAGGGATTATCTGACTCATGATCTCGAATTGGCAGCAGTAGTATTTTCCTTGAAGATTTGGAGACACTATCTATACGGGATCCATGTGTATGTGTTTACATACCACAAAAGCCTATAGTATGTGTTTACCAAAAAGGATCTGAATCTATGTCAGAGAAGGTTGTTGGAGCTTCTGAAATATTATTATATGAGTGTCGTTTATCATCCGGGAAAAGATAATGTGGTGGCAGATGTTCTTAGCAGGCTTTCTATGGAAAGTGTGTCCCATGTAAATGAGGAAAGGAAAGAGTTAGTGAAGGATGTGCATCAGCTTGCACAGCTAGGAGTCCATCTTGTTGACTCGACAAATGGAGGTGTCACTATTCAGAATGATTCAGAATCTTCCTAGGTGACTGAGGTCAAATCTAGAAAAGACGAGGATCCTATTTTAGTAAAGTTGAAGGAAGCCGTTCAGAATCAGAAGGTGGAGGTCTTCTCCTAAGGGGGAGATGGTGTGTTGCGATATCAGGGTCGCTTGTGCATTCCAGAGGTGGATGATTTGAGAGATTGGATATTGCACGAGGCTCATGGTTCCAGATATTCTAAGCATCCATGTGCAACAAAGATGTGTCGTGACCTATAGGAAGTCTATTAGTGGAAAGGAATGAAGAAGGACATAGCAGAGTTTTTGGCCAAGTGTCCAAATTATCAATAGGTTATGGTTGAGCAACAAAGACCAGGGGGTGTGCTTCAAGACATTAGCATCCCTACTTGGAAGTAGGATAAAATCAATATGGACTTCATTACAGGGTTGCCTCGCACTCATCGGCAGTATGACTCTATTTGTGTTGTTGTAGATAGGTTGACTAAAGTGGCCTATTTCCTTCGGGTCTAAACTAACGATTCCGTGGAGGATTATGCTAAGTTGTACATTCGAGAGTTAGTTCTTTTACATGGAGTTCCTTTGTCTATTATATTAGGCAGAGGTACTCGGTTTACCTCCCAGTTTTGGAGATCGTTTCCAAAGGGACTTGGTACTCAGGTTAAGCTTAGCACTGCATTTCACCCGCAGACAGATGGCCAGGCTAAGTGGACCATTTAGACTCTTGAGGATATGCTGAGAGCATGTGTGATTGATTTCAAGGGTAGTTGGGATGATCATTTTCCTCTCATCGAGTTTGCATATAACAACAACTACCACTCCAGCATTCAAATGGCTCCATTTGAGGCCCTTTATGGCAGAGGTGGAGATCACCTCTTGGTTGGTTTGAGGTCGGTGAGGCTATATTGATAGGACCAGATTCGGTTCATGAGGCTTTGGCGAAAGTTCA
The DNA here is from genome assembly GCA_018107945.1 of Datura stramonium. Classification (NCBI taxonomy): domain Eukaryota; kingdom Viridiplantae; phylum Streptophyta; class Magnoliopsida; order Solanales; family Solanaceae; genus Datura; species Datura stramonium. The sequence goes on along the minus strand of JACEIK010003349.1, from coordinate 81,922 downwards.
GCTCATAAGAGAAAGACTAAAGACATCTCAAAGTCGTCAACGGTCCTATGAAAATATGAGGAGAAGAAAACTAGAGTTTGAAGTTGATGATTGGGTGTTTTTGAAAGTATCTCCGATAAAGGGAGTGATGAGGTTTGAAAAGAAAGGGAAACTTAGTCCCCGTTATATTGGCCCGTACGGGATTGTGAGGCGCGTGGGAAAGGTGGCCTATGAGTTGGAATTGCCCTCAAAATTAGCTTCAGTTCATCAAGCCTTCCACGTATCGCTCTTAAAGAAGTGTTGGATGATCTAGCTCTAGTTGTTCCAGTAGAGCGCGTAGGTGTGAAGGATAGCCTTAGCTATGAGGAGGTTCCAGTGGGAATACTGGATCATCAGATTCGAAAGCTAAGAAACAAAGAAGTAACCTTAGTAAAGGTTTTGTGGAGGAACCAACATGTTGAGGGAGCTACGTGGGAAGTCGAAGCAGACATGATGGCTAAATACCCGCATTTATTCCCTTTCAACATAGTTCCAGCTTGAGGTATCAGTTTCCTCCTTAGTACTCCATTCAGTTTCATGTTCAGTTCATGTGCCCTAGTTTCTTGCATGTCAATGTATGCATGTGTGATTCATGAATTCAGATCAGCCATGTAGTTTAGTTTAGAGTCAGTCACTCCATTAGTTTTCAACTTAAATGTTCAGTATTTGAGTGTGATGATTCCATTTCTCAAATTCTCAGTATGATTTCACACATTCAAGGATGAATGTTCACAAGGGGGAGATATTGTAATAACCCAAAAGTCCTAATATAATACCCGAGGGTTAAAATAGAGAAAATAGAATTTTCTGCACTAGGTCACAGAACGAGTCGTCTAGTGACCTTTGAGGTGCACCATGAGTCATTAAGTGACTCGAGGGAAGGAGGGAAGCCTAGTTTGAATTTTGAGATTTTGGGGTGACTACGTGTGTGATCACAAGGTATGGTCAACACCATGAATCTTTATGTTAGCTTGGGAGCTTGGGCAGTGTAGCCCACGACTTGGTCACCATGAGTCATTGGGTACACCACGAGTCATGGTGACCCTAAGAGATATGATCCCAGTGATAGCAACGAGAAGAAGACCATGAGTCATGGTGTAGGGGACGATTCGTTCAATCCCTCGTTGGGATTGGCAGTGAGTATTTTCCCACAAATTTACTAAGGGCTTTTTCATAATTCCTAAGTTCCCAAGGCCTATACTATGTCATTTTAATCTTAGTAAAGTGTGTTTTAAGAGGGGTAAGGTCATTCTTAGCCTATTCTCTTCCACGCATGCAAACCTAGAGGCTCTAAAGGGTGATAAAATTTAGATTCATCAAGTTCTTCCCCAAATTTCCTTTGGGTTCTTCAGAGAGTTGTGAAATTATATTTCTATAGGTATGTAGGGTTATGAATGGGTGTAGTCATCCACACCCATGCCCAATCCCTCTTCAATTCATGAAAATCTAGTTTATGAATCTATGGGATTTTAACCCCACATATGAATTCTTTCAGTATCAATCATCTCCATAGTATAGAATAACTTTCTTAATACAGCTGGNATCATAGGTATGATCTAAGCATGTTTGTAATGTTGAATTATGATTCATGGGATAATGTTACAATGTTTTGAATTACAAATTATGTTTTCAAGTTTTACAAATTATAATGCCCATCCATGGATGTTCATGAAAGTTGAGACTTATGATATATGTATTCAAGCATGATGATATGTATATGAAGGAAGTATGATTTCGAATTACCCATATCTATATCTATGTTTTCGAATGAATTAAGCCTATATTAAGCATGTTTGAGTATTGGGCAAGCCCATATGATCAAAGTATGTTTCATGATTTATCTAAATTTCATGTTATTAGCTTACCACATGATTTTGGATTCTAGACTCCCACTAATTTTAGCTTGTGGTATGGTTTGAGCCCAAGGCTCCTCATGTTATGATTTCAAATTATGCATGTATATTATTATTCAACTTCGTCACTAGACCATGGTTCAACTTCATTGAAAATTGATGGAGAGAATATGAATGTTTTGGGAGTAATGTCTAGCACCGAGTAGGCTAAGGGTCAGTCAACCCTATGCCTTAGAACTACGTGCCAACGTAGGTATGCTTAGATTATTCGGGACCTCCCTTGAGCTTCCCCTACCCCCAAGGGGCCTTCAGCTTGATATCGATATCATGGTAGCATCCTTAGCCCTGACAAGGCTTTGGATGGCTCTGCCCACGAGAGTGTGATAGTCGAGGCCACGTAAGCTCTATCATGGTAATGTTTGTAATATGACGAGGCTCCCATTATTCCTCATGATTTCAGTTATGCATGTTCATCAGTTATGATATTATGTTTTTCAGCAGGTCTGAACCAATGTTCAGTTTTACTTATGATTATCAATATTTATCTTTGGGTCATTTGATTCAGTTATGTTTAAATCATGTTTTTAGATAATAACATGTAAGTCCTACTCTCAGACTCTTATGATGAAATGTTTTTATGATATGCATGATCTTTGATTTTACCTACTTAGCAGTTTTACTTGCCTTACATACTCGGTACATTCCACATACTGAATGCATACTCTATGTTGTATCGTTTCATGATACAGGCTCAGATATTCAAACTCAGTCCCCCCGTTAGCCAGATCTTCAATGTTAGCACTTTCCAGCCAGAGTTGGTGAGTTCTCATCTTTTGAAGGCCTTTCCTTTCAGTTGTATTTAAGTATTTTTAGTGTCAGACTTTAGTGAGTTAGTTGGCGTCTTGTCTCATCAATTCGTTGGTAGTAGAGGCTTTTCAAACATAGCATGTATTCAATTTTCAGCCTTGTGAAACATAGTCAGATGTTATGATATTTTCAGAGTTCTGCTTTATTATATATGGTAGACTTCCGCTTGATTATGTTGAACTCAGATGTCATGTTCATGTCATTGGTCAACTTGGAGCCTCTCAGGGTTCTTTATCTCATGTCTTGATCCGGGTCTATGTTCGGGGCGTGACATTGAGGAACTGGAAGTCCACCATGATTAGGTACCAATGCTTTTAACACATTCAACAATCTCATCACTGCATTTGTAGGTAAGGCAATGGTAGGCAACAATTGGCATTGTTGATGGAGCATCCTGAACAACTTGTTCCTGTACTCGCTCTGGAGCAGCAACTCGAGGCTGTCTCCCATTCACAATTTCAGGTTGGGGATTGAAATGTGCCTCACTCATGTTTGATGGGCCCCATCTTGACTACCACCGGGGGTAGTACCATGCCTCGCACCCTGTCAAACTGGTGCCTTTGATCGACTAGAAAATGAAGATGCACATTTCTTAGACATCTACGAAATAAATATTTCAAGATTAGACTTGAATCAATTCAACGCACGAATAAAGAATGAAAGAAAGGAAAACATCCTAAATGTTTGGTAGGTCGAGGTCATAAGTATGGGCGCCTAAATACCCATTCACAAGACTCTACTAAACACTGCTCCATGACCCGGGACCTAAAGCCTAAGCTTTGATACCAACTTTGTCACGTCCCAAAATACCTCTTAGACGTGACTAGCACCCGCTAACGCCATCGCCAGGCGAACCTATTTTTCATACACTTAACCTTTTCTATAATCACTGCAATACAATATGTGAAACTCCAAACTCATCAATACTCATAAAAATGAAATGATTATCCAACTAAAATAAAGTTTCAATTTATAAGAAAGCACACGACTTTTTAAGTAGTGTATCTCTAGCTCGAGACCCACACCAAGACCATAGAGTATCTAATAGAGTTACATGAGTTTAGCTATCGGGCATGG